>JABFAK010000837.1:0-44311 GCA_013266265.1 Fusarium sp. NRRL 66182
ACGGAGGAGAGGCGCGACTGGCGCTTGCGGGGGATGGGCAGCGCGGTGCCGAACGAGTTGCGGGAGGATCGACGATCTCTCATGGAGGGGGAGACGCTGAGGTTGTGCATGAACTTGGACGCCTCCGAGATGGAAGATCGGGTGGCGGGAATCTCCTGAGGACCGTCGCTGTCAGCGCCGGGGATGGGGAGGCTGTCGCCGTTCTCATTGCTGCTGTGGACGTTGGACATTTTGCGAAGAGTGCTTGGACTGCTGGGCGCGTGGACAAGGGCAGACTCGTCGTAGGCAGGCATCTGGGGGAAAAAAGAAAAAGAAGAAGAAAGAAAGCTGAGTGGAAGGGAAGAGACAGACAGTCAGTCGAGTTTGTTTGGGGGTATCAAATATGAGTGAAGGGAACGGACTGCTTGTTCAGTTGAGAAGATGGAGAATGATGATGATGATGATGATGAAGGGAGATCGAGATTGAATGGGGCGGGGATCCGTATTTATCTATCCGAGGTCTTCTCTCAGTTACTACTGACTGTCTCTTTGAGGTGAAAACTCGTTCATCTTGTTGATATCATGATATACATGCCCAAACGGCGCTACCGAAGTGGAGCTCGGGCTCTCACCGTCAATGCTATAGATACCAAAGAATCCCGTTATCTGACGAGAGCCGAAGCTAAGAGAGACACGTTCACGCTGAAGGCGGTGGCACTGACCGTTTCCGCGACAGCCAGTGCAAAGAGAGAGGGAAAAAAAGACCGTCCTGAGATGCACGCCCCTAGCAAGCTAGCAGCCCTCCCGCGCCAGTCGTCATGCTGTGAGAGCAGAGGAGAGGAGAGGAGACGTGAGGGTCGTGTCAAGCACGTCTCCGCAGCCCCGTTTCGCAAGCTACACCATTCGACAAGATATGCCTCAGAAGGAACCTCATTATCGTAGGTATCTTGGTTGTAGAGCGACGGTATGCGGCGGTTGTTCCGAGAAGATGCCGCACCAAGTGGACGTTGTGGAGTTGACAA
Organism: Fusarium sp. NRRL 66182; assembly: GCA_013266265.1. Taxonomy (NCBI): domain Eukaryota; kingdom Fungi; phylum Ascomycota; class Sordariomycetes; order Hypocreales; family Nectriaceae; genus Fusarium; species Fusarium sp. NRRL 66182. Next base: position 1,002 of record JABFAK010000837.1, read on the forward strand.
ATGGACCCTCTAGACCCTGCTGTGCCTCTGTGCCTGGTTTTTCCACGGGAATTAAATGGAGCCGCAAGTCTCAGGTATCGACAAGTCTGCCATGCCAGTCTGCGTACAGGGGGGGTTTGCTCTGACATCATCCTTGGTTCCACTGCCGAACAAGGACCCTTTTTTGTTTCCATTTTTCTTTTCTATTCTCGATATCATCTTTTTACGGCCTTGGCCCTACGACGCTCTCGGCAACCGTCTTTCTCACGGTGGAGACCCGTTAGTCAAGGAGCCGTGCGAAAGCCTCAGAAACGCAAACGCCCAGAGCAACTGTCACAGTACAGCACGTTTTCGTTGCAGAGGATCGCCACTGCAGCCCACAATTGTTGGACAAGATTACTTTTTTCATTCTGGTACCTTTGGTTGGACGGCAGCTGTTTCCAATGACTCAAGACTTGCCCACATTGTAGGGTTGTAGGTGATATGTACAGTACGTAGCTGAAGCGTGTGCAATCCTTTCATGACGGTGAAAATTTGCGATACGGAAATCTCAATTTTTCTCTTCTTTTCTGCAAGATTCCCAATTTAGGTACATGACGTCAATGATAGATACATACCCTTTGTACGTATCAACCGCCGCCTCACGCGGCCTCGGCGAAAAAAAGGCCAGCCACCTCATCAGATGCGACGTTATCAAAACGTGCCATTGTCAAGGGTGTTGTACCTCTGAGTTTTCCATTGAGATGCTTCGTTGAATTCTTTTAAAAGCGGTTTATCCTTGGAAAAAAAAAGCTGCCTGCTAGCCAAGTCCATTCTACTCATCACACACCCACATACATACTGCACTACTCACAGACTTCACAATGGCCGTCTCCAACAAGACCACCTTCACCCTGAACAACGGTGTCAAGATCCCCGGGCTGGGCTTTGGCACCTTTGCCAACGAAGGCGCAAAGGGCGAGACCTACAAGGCCGTCACCTGCGCTCTCAAGGTTGGCTACCGACATCTCGACTGCGCTTGGTTCTACCTCAACGAGGCCGAGGTCGGCGAAGCTGTGCGAGACTTCCTCGACGAGGACAACCGTGTCAGGCGCGAGGACATCTTCATCACCACAAAGGTCTGGAACCACCTTCACGAGCCCGACGAGGTGAAGTGGTCGTTTGAGAGCTCGCTGCAGAACTTTGGCCTCGACTACATCGACCTCTTCCTCGTCCACTGGCCCATCGCTGCTGAGAAGGGCGACGACAACAAGCCCAAGATTGGCCCCGATGGAAAGTACGTCATCAAGAAGGATCTTACTGAGAACCCCGAGCCCACATGGCGTGCCATGGAGGAGATTTACGCCAGCGGCAAGGCCCGCGCCATTGGCGTCTCCAACTGGACCATTGACGGTCTCAGCAAGATGATGGCCTTTGCCAAGGTCAAGCCCGCTGTCAACCAGATCGAGATTCACCCCTTCCTGCCCAACGAGGACCTCGTCAAGTTCTGCCTCGAGAACGACATCCTCCCCGAGGCGTACTCTCCCCTCGGCTCCCAGGACCAGGTGCCGACCACCGGCGAAAAGGTCCGCACCGACAAGACGCTCAACGCCGTCGCCGACCGCAGCGGCCACACGCTCGCCCAGGTTCTCCTGGCCTGGGGTCTGCGCCGCGGCTACGCCGTTCTCCCCAAGAGCTCTACGCCCTCGCGAATCGAGAGCAACTTCCAGGTGCCCAGTCTGTCCGACGAGGACTTTGAGGCCGTGCAGGGCGTTGCCAAGGGCCGACACACGCGCTTCGTCAACATGAAGGATACCTTTGGCTACGACGTCTGGCCCGAGGAGACACCCGAGAAGGGAACCTGTGCTGTTTGAAAGCGGTCTTGTGAATTTATGACGGAGAGGAAAATACCCTGGTGCGTGGCGGGACCGCGTACGAGTTGGAAATTGACATGGAATAAGAATGTTGTATTATGGCGTTTGATGCGGCGGAAAAGCTACCGCTACTTGGATGGAGCAACTATCGGATGATCGTTGAGCTTGGATATAGACAAAAGAATCAATCATATTTCAACCCTTTTTTTAAAGTGCAATGACGTGGTACTCATATCTCGGTTACCAGAACCAACAAGGACGGATGTTTGATAAAGGTACTCAGTATCAACTCTGGTTTTGATAATGACGATAGTGTGCATGGTGGTATCGGTTATACAGACTGTTGACGATAGCTTCATGTCGTTGCACCCATACTCCAAATACATCGTCTTCAGATGATCTTACAAGCAAAGCTCACAGTACTTGATGTAGTATAAAACTTGGCTTGGACTGGATCACTGCTTCCACGACCAATTTCAAATACACGGCTCCATCCTGTTAACAACTCGTCACACAACCCTACGATGTGTAGTTACGGCCTATCAAAAGCAACAAGAACCATGCTAGGGGCAATTAGATTAGTTTATATACACCATTCGACTTGATTGATCCAAGTTGATAATGTCGGCTAGTTGAATCGTGTAGGCTGTCGGTTCGGGCAGTACTGTTCAGATAGACTCTGGTCAACTCTTTAAACGACACAAGGAACGCCGGAGCATGATGGCACTGCCATTAGGAGAAACAAAGTTGCTTTTCTATCGCTTTACAGGTTCACGTCTATGATTGTGTTTTCACAAATTAAAAGTGTCCTCCACCTGGAAGCGAATGTATGAATTTCAAAGACGTTGAACGACGACGCGTTTGATATATCTCCAGCTATGGTTAGAAGGATATGACTCTATGCAGTCTAGGAAATTGGCTGTGCATTGAACCAACTATCTATTATAGTAGAGTACGATGAATAGACGGTGGGTAGCTGCTTGGAAAGATCAAAATCCAAACATGTTTTCATCCTCCACATAGCCCCAATCTAGCAAGCTGTTAGCATCTGCACTATAGTAGATAGTAACTGAAAACGTACCTCTCAACGCTGGCAAAGCAGCCTTTTGTATCATGGCAGGCGGTCCACATAGGAATACCGCACTGCTCTTGGATGGTTCAAACAGACTTTCCTTGATCATCTCCTCATTCACATGTCCTGTCTTGCCCTTCCAGTCATTCCCTGCATGGCTGAGCACATGCGTCACTTTCAGCTGCCCATTGGATTGACTCTCAAGCTCTTGTAATTCTTGCTTTAACAGAATGTCTTGTTCGGTTTTGTTGGCGTCCACCACTCGGATTGCGGTCTTGTCGTTGCTTGAGAGGAGGATTCGTGCGAGGAGCGAGTAGCCCGGTGTGATGCCTGAACCACCGAGGACTAGCGATACGCGGTCAAAGTGCCTCTCTTTACTCTCGATGGTAAAGTATCCGTTGCCGCTGTAGACAATCTCTCCAGTCGGGCCACGGAGCTCGACCTCTTCGCCGATGGGAATGCAGTCGAGGATGTTGGACATGGCGCCGCCTGGTTGGTTCTCGTCGGGAAAGTATGTCTTGACCGTGAGTTCAAACGTGCCGTCTCCATCACGTAGCGACTTGGCATCGGCATTTGCATTCTTCTCGTTTTCACCAGGCGCTGGAAGAAGCGGCTTCGTGGGCGTGTATGAACGTATGAGCATCCGGTCCAGCATATGGAAGCCGATCTGGACGTGCTGACACGTTCCAAGACCGAGGATAGGTTTGCCTTGAGGGAGCTGAAATGTATATGCTCTCGTGTCTTTGGAGAGATTCTTGCGGCCAACTAGTTTGACTGGGATCCATCGATGCTTCTCAAGTGCCATGCGGTTATCCTCGTTGCTGCATACAGAGGCATCTTTTGCTGCTGCCTCTGCGCTCTGCTTGATAAAGTTGGCAGCCTTTTCAGTCACAACGCCAAGAGCGCATTCTATTCTTGGTTAGTTGTCGTAAACATGCAATGTCGTGAACTGACCTCTGAGTTTCTTGTAGGCGTACTCATCGTGAATACTGGCAAACTCATCGCTAGTCTCCTGATGGACCTTGCCGGCGTGTCCAACGATTGCCGCTGCGCCTCCGGGATGCCAGTCCAGCACACTAGACGCATCGTAGACTTTCCCATCAACCACGAGCCAGCAATCCTCCTGGCTATTGTGCTTCTCGATCTCCTCACGGGTAAACTCCTTTTGAGGTGCCCCGGCTTGCTGTTTGGCATCGGCAATCTCGTTTTCAGCGCTTGGCTTCATCCATCCGCCGTCTTTGGTCGCCGGTTCAACGGGATGCCTGAACAGAATAGCTGGCAGTGCTTCGTCGTCTTGTATCATCTCGGGACGTACGGTGTACCAGCTGTTGTTCATCATACCCATGACATTCCAGTTTGGTTCGCGGGGCTGCGTGTTCTTGAAGACGTTGAAGCATCGCACCATGATGCTCTTTGCACGGATCAGGTGCGCCAGTTCAATGTCGACATGCCAGTGAAGCCATGTCCAGAACCTGTTGCCGTGCCGGATTGGATAATCAGGGAATTTCCGAATACAGTACAGCCATGTCTCTCCGTCGTCAAGTGAAACTTCAACACGCTGTACTTGATGGCCACCGCCGTCGTACGCATAGCCTTGGATGCGTTAGCTCTCCCCTCTCTTTGCCTTGTTCAACGCAATTGTCTCGCCTTGGGCTGGTTTGACAATGACCGAGTTTAGGTTTTGTTCATTGCATGCAGTATCTGGATGATTAAAGAGTGCCTCGGCGAAAGGACCATCTTTTTCAGTAACGAAAGACGGAAGCACTCGGTTGTCCCAGACGTGGTAGTATGAATCGTTCTCCTTCTCGCTGATCCAGATCTTCTTGAGCCACTTGACGTTTCGTCCACCAACGTACCCGGGGATGATGACACGAACCGGATATCCATGGTCAGGAGGCAGAGGAACATTGTTCATCTCGTAGGCCAAGATGACGTCGTTGTTGGGAGACATGGCATGCTCAAACGGGATGCAAGTTGCATACTTGCCATTGCTCAGATCATCAGCTCCTTCAAAGTTGACCCAATATCGCTTTTCACCCAGACCAGGAGGAGTCTCGGGAACACCGTTCGCTAGAAGAACGTCTCCAAGAAGAGGACCTTTCCAGTATGCACAGCTTGCACCTCCGGCGCCCCAGTTGAAGCCTTTGCTCTTCTTGATCATGTTGAGTTCCTTGCGGCGGTTTCCATCGCATGCGAGAGCTACCGCGATGTTGATTGTATCAAACTCTTTTAGCTCGTCCATGGACAGCTTTTGTGTTTTGCCATTGTATGTGATGTCCAGCTCGTGAAATTCCCAGAGAATTCGCGGCACAGGTCCGTGATTGCGTACGTAGTGTAGCTCGTTGGGGGTGATCAAACCAGCTTCGTGCAGACGAGTCAGCGGCGGCTCAGCGTTGAGAGGATGTTTTCCGGTGAGACGGATGAGATCTGATGAGCGCGGGAGCCAGTTGTCAGGGCTGAACTGATCTTGCTCGTCGATGGAGATCTGCGTCATGTTCTTTTGCTGAGGCGATTTCCGCTTGCCGTTGTTCTCTTTGAGTTGCTGGATATAGTCTTTCTCGTGTTCCAAGGCACGCAAGAGGGCGAGTTCGGCAGGCGTGTACTTGTCCGAGAGGTTGGACTTGGCCTGCTTGTCGTTCCTTGATGATTTGTCTCTGGGCTTGTCTTGACCATGTCTGTTCTTGGCATAGGCGTCGTGGTGTTTGTCTGTGTCGGATGCGCGTTTCCACTCGTGCTCTTCTTCCCTCTTCTTTTCCTCCTGCTTCTCTTGGCCTTCTTCTGCCTTCTTCTTCAGGTTTGCGGGCCATTGTTCTTTGTTCTTGACCCAATCCTCTGTGGCGTTGAGCACATATCTCCATCCCAATGAGCGATCCTGCGGGTACCGTAGATGAAAGTCCTTGTATATTGTCAGCAACATTATGCCTCTACAGCTCGCTGTGTGATCAACACCCACCTCTTGATTCTCAATCAAGTCTCGAAAGTTGGCCAGCTCTCCGCTCTTGACCGCTTCTCTCATGGCATCGTATCTCTGCCTTGCTTGCTGCGTGTACTCCCAGTGCTCATCGTCACAGTGAGTGATTCCTGGCAATCGATCGTTTCGGTCTCTGAATCCCACGCGGTGTTGATGTCCAGCGATCCAATCGGGCTCACGGCGGATCTCGTCAGCCGTAGAGCCGGGATGATGCTTGACTGTGACGGTCCAGGGTTTGCTGTGCGGCATCTTGATATCTGATGATGAAGCTACGTAGTAGATATGAAGCAAGATCAATTGACTCGTTGTTGTTTTGCAACAGTTGCGACTGCGAGGCTCAAAACTTCAACGCCGCGGAGAAACAAAGACATGCCATGACGTAGATGATCCAGCCAAGCGCTGGATAGGCGATAGTCAAGAGACTTTTTGACTAATACGAGAGGGTTTTAGACCTTGATTTAGCCTTGTTTGACCAAGTATTCCATGTACAGAGCTCTTCAAAGACGGCCAGAATTGCCAAACAGCTTCCAGTTACTTAACCAACTATCGATAGGTTGGTTATTGGACAGAAGACGACATTGATGACATGAACTTTTTAGATAGCTTGTTGGACGAATCGTATTCTACTCTTTACAACATTGGTAGTAGATGGTAAATATTCATCAAGTATAGGTAGACGTTTGGTCTCGACAGCATTGTTCGCTCGTATCATTATGCCTAATATTACTTAAAGCGTGATAAAGAAGAAGAAAATAGAAAAAATAAAAAGAGTCAACTGCAACCCAGCGCAGTGACGTGTGCAGAGTTTGAATAAAACAATCGATCAAAGACACTGAGAGTAGTAAGGGTTGATGACCTGACATGTAGAGCCCCATTGACAGACCGTAGGGCCAGTATAATTCTTTCCTCCACACTGGCTGTACTTGGGAAGACCGCCAGTCGCAGGCCCGCAGATGATGTCGTCGTCATCCGTTGGCGAAGGAGAGGCCCTGGAGGTGCTAGTAGATGAGGATTTCGTCGTGGTTGTGGTCTTGAGCGTAGTGTTTCCCGGTGTTGTGACGGGAGAGCTGGTGGTAGTCTTGGAGGTAGAAGTGCTGCTCTGGCTCTGACCTGGGACGGTAGCGCTGGATGTCGCGGTGGCGCGAGGAGCAGGGCCCTGAGAAACAGTAGAAGGAAGCCCGGCAACCAGAGTAGGGCCAGGGATCTCGTAAGAGAGCGAGCTGGTGTAGAGGTTGAAGAGGATGCCGGGGTCGTTGGACTTGTACAGCTGCGTGCCCCTGACACCAGGCGGAACAACAGAGCCATTGCCAGTAACCCTCAGATTAAAGCACTGGGGGTAGTTCTGAGCCCCGTTAGGCTGACCTGCACCGTGGAGAGCAATAATCTCGTGGCGCAGGACATAGTGGCCCGGAGCAAGCTTGGACGGAATCTGCAGAGTCCAGGCGAAACCGTTGCTGACGAGGACGTCGGCAGCCCACTTGCCACTGTGCATCGACATGTCGATCAGACCCTCTTGACTGATCTTGAAGAACTCGAGCGAGTTCTTGTCAGCGGCCTCGCAGTTGCCAGGGCATCTGGCGAGGTAGTCGATGACGGGACCCTTGTGCGACTCGGGCCACGTACTCCACTGCAGAGTGATCTTGTCGCCAGCAGCAACAGTGACATGTCCTCTGGCGTTTCGAGCAGCTCTGTGGCAGACAATGTCAGGATCGGCAAAGCTGTTGGGCTCAACGTAGCCGTTGTCCGTGGCGCCATTGGTCCAGCCGACTACGGGGTCGTGGTTTGGGTTCCACGACATGGCTGGGGCATCGTAGCCTCGAAAGGCAACACCGTTGGTGATGAGCCAGTCCACGTGGCCGTGAGCGACGACGTGAGCGGCAGAGGAAGCCAGAGCAAGGAGGGAAGAGGTCTTGAAGGAGGAGGGCATTGTGAAGGAGTGAAGTGAATACGTGCTGCTAACCAGGCACGATGCCAAACTAGGGCTATGAAGAGAAGATGTGTGCAAGACGATTGTTGCTTGGGTATTGTTTCGACTGATTACAAGATACTCTCTCTATATATATATTTATTCACATTTATAGTCTCTCGTCTCTTCAGCCAAGGAACCGTGGAATGGCTTCACCAAATGCGGCATGGTCTAGACCGGCGCCACCACGTTCTATAACAATGGAACTTGGGAGAATCAAAGACACACAGTAAGCCTCGAATGCCAATGTCTGGGAATTTAAAGGACAAAGTCGGCTGATGCTGAGCTTCAATATCTCAGTTTGCCCTACAGTGGCTTGGTGCACGAAGCCACAGCAGCGTGTTTACAAGGGGATATTGTTTTGGCACTGAGCAAGTATCGAATCCTGGATCAGCTGAGACATGTCATTAACCTGTACTTGTTATCAACAATGCCGGGGTGTAACTTGCTCATCAAATGACCTTGCATATTGTCGAACAACCACCTGTGGGAGGGAGTACCCTTTGAAAAACAACACAGCACCAAAGCAGAACAGGTCATCTGCCATCTAATCGAGATGGACACAGGCTCAATAGTCTATCCGTGGATCTCTCACAACTTTACTTTGATGCTTAAACTAGCCTTTAGCCACGATACCCTCCAAATCCCCAGACGAAACGTCCCATCCGCCGTGAACAGGCATCTCCACCAGCGCCGTACCATGCATCGTGGCGTAGCTGAGGTGAAGACTTGCGCTTCAGATAGACGCTGTAAACAGACGGCACAGATTTATTGGGCGTTTGTGCGCGCGTCTCTGCCTTGGCTTACTTGTCCAGCCTCAGTATGATGAGTGTTGGTTGAGAACCGAGATGGCTAGCCGGCCACTTATTATCCAGGTCAAGAGATTTCTCGTAGGGCTACGTGTTATCACACAATCCCTTTGTATTTGAAACCCCCTTCTGCAGCCAGCCCAGAGTCATCGTAGGGTCGATCAGCTCATTCCAACCAGCCAAGGCTTCCAACATCTAGGAAATCTTACCACGCCCAAGAATTTCCCCTGTAGCGAGGAACAAGGGACCAACAGGCATGCGTCTGACCCTGCATATCACCCTTGAGCACAAGGGACAAGAGGCCGCCACTTGTTTAGCCTTTACGGGAGCGCTCGGCTGCACCCGTCCAAGACATGCTCAACCTGATACAGATACACATACCTCTCTAGCGAACCGACAAAGTCTAGACCGATAAGAATATGAACAAGGTTGTCATTCTTCGTCGATTTGCTTGGCGAGGGGCACATGTCTCAGTGGACGAGGGTTGGAATGCGGCGCCCTGCGGGTCGAGATATGTGATGATGGCTTTTGGTTAGGCATGAGCTTTTCGTAGAATTCCTGTTACTAGGACCAAACTTCATATGGGCTCACCAAAGAAAGCTTCGGCATAACAGAATCATGGAGGAAATACGTTAATCTATCCCCCGAGATAAAGCAAAACTAGCGATTTCAAGACGATGAAGCCTGAATAATCTTGTCTGCCATCTCACTCAAACTATCGGCCATGACATCCACGCAAGGCTCCTTTTCCAATACTGAGCAGTACGCAGACTTGAATCTGTAATTCTCTTTATTAGTAAAACAACAGGGACGTAGAACATTCGACGTACCCAACCTGCTTCGCAGCAGAAACATCCCACATATGCGCGGAAGCAAACCACAGCTCATGCGCACCCTTGAGCTCCTCATACGTCGACGTATTTCCCGCTGCTGACAGGCATGTTTCAGGAAAGATAATGTAATGGAATACAAGTGTAATGAGTCAACTTGACAACCACATCACCATGAGCGGCTCTGCGTTCAATACAAACGGTGCACCCTTTAGCTGACTCAAGTTCTCCGACCACACCCCGCATGAGTCGACATGATTATATCATCCATTGAGAGCATGATGACTTGATCGACAATGAGTGACGTGTTTGATTAGCAATATAAAATGCAAATCTGAAGTGATTGGGCACTATCTGGCATCTCCAGCCTATTCCCTGCATAAATAAGCAAGATGAAAATGCTACCTTTGAATCTTGCATAAAGTCTGTCTACCTAGTTTGGTATATAGGTATCGGACTTGTATATAGTTCAATTTGGATGTTTCATCATATACCATCCTTTATTCTCGCGCAAGTCAAACATCTACATGTAACAGGTTCGACGTCGTCCCAGAAACGGATCATACTCTTCCTCAATCCACTTGAAAGCTGCCGTCTCACTTATCCCATACCGCACTCGAGATCTTTCTGACATAATAAACAGAGTGTAAAATGGGACAAATATACGGCTGAATGGCTTATGTCTTGTATATCACCTGCATATCCACGTTGGGAATAGAGCTGACTGCGGATGTAGGTACAGATTATGTGCACTAACGTTTGCCTTCTACCTCATGCGAAGTCGGAAAATGACTCCTACTTTGTTGATTTGATTTGATTCTCCTGAGGTTTCTGGTCCTAGGATCTTCATTTATACGAATGTACTTTGTGTTGAGACCTGATTTCATTCCCTGCAATGTCATAGGCGCCGAGATTCCACCACGGATCTAGAATTGCATTGCTATCGTCACGTTAGACTATTTCCTGATAATCCTCTTGCTCATGACCCTGTGTTCGTATCATGTCATGTTATCACCCTTGTCCGAGGCTGGGCGCTGACGCTCCAAGGTCATAAGTCCATTTCCGCTTACCCACCATGGGGGGAGATGCTACTTGAGGATATCAATTCTTACTCAACTCGGCCGAGAATACTGCCTTTGGAATATCATTCGAGACTTGGGATCACGTCATATTAGTTGTGATTGATAGTTCCTAATGAGTCTCTCCTTGGTGACAGAAGGGGTATAAAAGGAACACGTCCAGCTAACCAGAGACTCGAAGGAACAGAACCGCCATTAGATAGGCTCATCAACCAGTACATATACATCTCCAAGAAAGCTCTTCTTCTCTCAAGTCTCGATATAATGGCCACTCCTTCAAAGACCGGCTTCATGCGCGCCGTCCAGTGGGAGGGACAAGTCGGCGACATGGCCGTCAACATGGTCCCACGACCCAAGCTGGTCGCGCCAGAAGATGCCGTCGTGCGCATCACTACATCAGCAATCTGCGGCTCGGATCTTCACATCTACCACGGTCTCTTTGGCGTCGATGAGACGCACGGCGTGGGTCATGAGGCCGTTGGCGTTGTTGAACAAGTCGGTTCAGCTGTTGACTTGTTCAAGCCTGGCGACCGCGTCATCGTCGTCTGTTTTGCACAAGATGGAAACTTGCTTCCCAAGCCTGGTCTGCTACCCCTGGAACAATCCGTGGTTGGGCATGGGCTTGGAAGTGATTTTGGATCACAGGATGGGCTGCAAGGTAGATGGTCCGGGAGACCGTTTTGCCGTGATAAAGTACTGATCTTCTTTGGCAGCTGAGTATGTTCGCGTTCCTTGGGCAGATTCATCCCTTGCCAAGATCCCTCGGGGCCTCGATGACAAAGAATGGCTTCCTCTCGCAGACGTCTTCCCAACCGGCTGGTCTGCCCTCGCCTGGTCCGGCTTCCAGCCCGGCGACACCGTAGCCGTCTTTGGAGCTGGCGGCGTCGGCCTCATGTGTGCCTACAGCGCCATCATACGCGGCGCATCTCTCGTCTACGTGATCGACCACGTAGCCTCACGCCTCGCAAAAGCCGCTTCCATTGGTGCTATGCCTATCAACTTCACCCGCGGCGGTAAGGCTTCGGAGCAGATCCTTGCACTGCGCCCATCGGGTGTGACCCGTGCCGTTGACTGCGTGGGCGAGGTTGGCCTCAACGATAACCTTGAACCGCAGCAGGACTACATCCTCCGCGAGGCTGTCAAGATGACGAGCGCGGGAGGCGGTGTCGGCGTTGCGGGTGTCTATGTCAGCGCGTTTCTCAACGAGTTCAAGGGCACTGATCAGGTGATCGGGCCGGATCTGAAGTCGGAGATTAGCTTTCCCATCGCTGAGGCGTGGTTCAAGGGCATTAGAGTGCAGGGTGGGTTGGCAGATATCAAGGAGAACATAGAGGCTCTAGCAGCCCTTGTCAAGAACGGCAGGGCTAGGCCTGGGTTCATCTTCTCCGGTGAGTACACATTGGATGAAGCATCACTGGCTTACAAACGGTTTGATAAGTGGGAGGAAACCAAGGTGGCGTTCAAAGGAGTTCGAAAGCAGGTCGACAGCCAGATTCAAGAGATACGGGATGGTGCTAACCGAGTTGACGGTACCAATGGGGTCTAGAGTGCTTGATAGATGGATGATTACAGATTCTTACAGTCTCTATCCTTTTGGTATCCATGTATAGCCTCCCCCGGCTTCTAGATATGTCACAATGGAATAAGAGCGGTTAACCGAGTATTGACCCAGCTGTGGCACCATGGCAAAAGAAACATGACTTGCTGAAGGACAGTACTTGAAAGCAAAACAGAATTACTCTCCAATTCATACCAACTCTATAGCTACTTCAAATAGGGATATCCTGAAATCATAAACTCGCACATGCAACAGCTCTTGTAAGCACCTCATCAAACACACTTTTCGCTAATTATCCAAAAAACATGTTTCCTAAAGCCACCTCAAAAGCAACCACCAGGTCGCCCACGCGACAACACACCTAGTGTGTAGGTCGGGCAACGGGGTTAAGCTCAGCAGGAGAAGCCTTCTCTAGGCCAAGTGTGGTAGCAGGCACAGTCTTGTGCGTCTCACTCTTCTCATCACTGTTGCTGTCGTTTTCATGAGCGAGCTGCTCCTGGATCTCCGCGACCTTGCCCTTCCGCCAGATCTTGTCGTCAAAGAATCGCAGAATGGCAAGGGCGAGACCAAGGGAGAGGACGCCAATGTTGATGCTGAAACCACGGCGGTACAAGGGAGAATCGTCGGATCGGAAGATCTGGGCACCGTAGATACCGGCGATGTTTGCACCCATGATGACCATGGCCATGGCCAGAGCTCGCTCTTCGGAATCCTCGCAGGCGAGCGACATCCAAGCAATGTTGAGCGGGTGAGAGAAGGTACCAAAGGTCTGCGTCCAGACGACACCAAAGTAGCTCAGACCCTGGATGGAGAGCTCAGTGAAGATGCGGTTGAAGATGTAACCCAGCAAGTGACAGCTGAAACCAGCCATGACCGTCTCGGGTCTCTTGTTGAAGCGATCCGAGACATAACTAAAGGTCCAAGAAACAGGGATCTGAAGGAAGAGACCGACGGCAGCGAGAGCGTTGCTGGTAAGTCCTGCGAAGCCGAAACTCCGGACGATGGTGGGGGCGTAGGTGTCGAAAGCACGCTGGGGACCGTTGTTGGTGAGAGTGATGATGACGTGGACATAGAGTCGCCAGTTGGTGAACTATACACGGTTAGGTTGGTTGATGCAACAAGAGAGGTACAGGGAGACACATACAGCTTTTCGGAAGGCGGGGAGACCAATCTTCTTCTTCTTCTTGCCCTTCATGGGGTCATCAAGGACAACGCGGGTCTGCAGGATATACAGCTCCCTCTCGGAGAAGATGTTGACCTTTGGCAAAAAGGTGCTGTGAGGGTTCTTGAACGAGTCGGGAAGACAGAAACCCAGGATGAAACCACAGACGACAGTGAAACCACCCATCAGAACAAAGAGCCAAAACCAGCCAGCCTTGCCGCCGACACCTCGCATGTGTAGGATACCGTAGGCCAGCAGCTTGGAGGAGGCTTGGCCGAATTGGTTGCCAAAGTAGAAGAACATGACACGCTTGGCAGTCTCCTTGCGTGTGTACCAGGTAGAAAGCGTCCAGAGACCACCGGGGATGAAGCCGGACTCGGTAACGCCGAGGAGGAACCGGGTGGCGATGAAGGAAGCGTAGTTGTTCTGGAAGGCCTGGAAGGTACTGACGGTGCCGAAGAGGAAGAGCTGGAGGGTCAGCCACTTGCCGGGGCCGACGCGGTAGAGGATCATGTTGGAGGGGATCTCGAAGAGGACGATGCCGAGGGAGAGCATCTGCTGGCCGACGTTGAACTGGTTCTGGGTGATGCCGACATCTTCCATGAAGTTGTCGGTGATGGCGTTGGAGATGTTTCCACGATCAAGCTCTGCGAAGGTGACGACGGGTTAGAATTGAGTCAATCAAGGACAGAGAATAGTAGGTATAGAGTAGAGCACATACGAAGACAGAAGAAGCCGAGGGTCAGAAGAGGCATGATGACAAAGTCAAGCTTACGCTTGGCCTTGACCTCCTCCTCAACAGTCCAGTCCGTGTGGATGTTGAGGCCCTCCTCATCCTCCTTGGGATGGGAGAAGCCCTCGGCGGTGTTTGACGGTGTTGTCTCAATCTTGCCCATGGTGGATTGACCGTTTGCAAAGCTGAAGTGATGAGCCATCTTTCTCCCCGACGAAGCTTCTCTGCGCTCCCTTTTATTTTCTCTCGGTGCTGCCCCAGACGGGCTCTAGGTGCAGTAACCTTGCTGGGCCTGGATGGTCTTGGCTCGGTGCCAAGCCTAGCACGCAATACTGAAGTGCCGGGGCTTTGGTGTAGATGCGTGGTTAGCGTAGATGGGCATGTCGTGGATGGTTGGTGGTGGGGGAGACGAAGTGGAAGAGAGACAGGGAGGGCGAAGAAGCCACCGTGCGCCGTGGCCGTGGGGAGGGGACATGACGGTAGGACTCGGGCTAGGTAATTGGGTACTGCATGTACTGTAGATACTGTAGATACTGGGAACAGAAACAAGGTTTGGGTTAAAATCTGGGAGGCTTGAATCCTCGGGTCAAGTCGTCAGAGTAGAAGATCACCAGGTAATAACAGAGTAGGTACAGTAGTAGTAGTAGTAGTAATAGTGTTGGAAAAGCATTATGCCAGTTAATACTACCCATCATAGTTACCGTGTATCTTGGCAGCTATTTCCATCCACATTGTCTGTCTACAACATCGATCTACATCTCTGCTCACTGATTCGATTCATTCAAGAGACTGACTACCTAGGTAGTGAGTGAGTGACCCTTTCAAGCATTCACAGCCGTCAACGCAAGCCAAGACATTCGGAGCAGATTTCCACCAGGTTCCCCAAAAGACACTCGGCTAGAGAAGACAAAAGAGAAGAGCTTACGACCAAAAATCACAAAAGTAAATGACTCACCGAGTGGGAGAAGCCCCCCCTCCCCCAATCAACGACCTGGATCATGCACAAGCTCCCCGACGAGGCGTCAGCATGGGTGGTGGGTGGTCTTTTTTTTCTAGGCTTTCTGCACCCTGTAGTCTGTACTGACTGGTACGGTAGATCAACTCCCCGCCAGACTCCCCGAAGGTTTTTTTTTTTTCTTCCAATGGGCGCATTTAGCGCTTGTGAGTGAGTGAGTACTGTATGTACCCTAGTAGCCTAGCTTGTCGCCAAGACCACCCAGAGCGGGGAGTTGGTAAAAAGAAAAAGAAAGAGAAAAAAATAAACATAAAAATAAATAAAAAAAAGGGCTCGAGAGCTAAACACTCAAACAGACAGACAGACAAACACGCTTCAAATTTAATCTATAGAAACAACATGTGGCGAGAAGAAACCATCACAAAAAGCAAATACAGATTCTCTCATGTCAATTGATTGCATCACATGTATCCATCACATGTAGCCACTGTACTCTTGTATATGTGTACAAAGCTGAGCAGAGCAGAGCAGAAAAGAAAATAAGCTTAAGAATTAGCTCATGGATTCACTCTCTATTCTGTGGGTACCACCCTCCGAGAATCGCCTGTTGGCTGTTGGTTGCTGTTAGCGCCCGAGTCAACAGCCATTCCCACGAGATGACGGAATTTCTGCCCTGATGAGGCGATGAGCATACAAGAGAAAAGGGGACATTCCCCTTGTCTCTTTTTTTTTTTGCTGTCCATGGCAATGTAATGAGGCGTTTGAAACGCCTGATATGTTGCAGAATCTCGTTGCAGCCGCGCATTCATGCTCTGCTTGCTTGGACAATAACCCTCTCACTCACTCACTCACACACACACACACACACACACTCTCTCTCTCTCTCTCTTGTTCGGATTCTATCCGTTAGCTTCAACCCGTCAACGCGTCTTCGTCCCACACGTGGGGATTCTTTGTCTACCTACCTAACCTAACCTAACCTAACCTCACTCCGCACCGACAGTCCGGCTATTCTGCCCTCCCTTCTCCCCCTTACTATCCCTGTCGTTTCGGATGTCGCAATTCCAGCCTCAAATTCCCAACGTCCGAACCTGGCTTATCTGTCTTGGCTAATGGGATCCGTCGCCAGGCTAATGCACCGTGGCCCCCCCGCAAAAGAAGGAAATTGATAAGACATTGGGAAGTGATCTGGGCAATAATCTCATTCATCCCTTGTTCGTCGTTCGGTGCAGCCCAGGACGAGAGTTGGTTATCCGGGCCAACAGTCTGTCGCTATTCTCGAGGCCTTGTAAATGTCACGATTGTCAACCTGGTACGGCTACAGGCATCACTTTGATATGCATGATGAGAATTGACCCCCATATCACGCCTCTGCAAATCCCACAACCCCAGGCCGATATTGCACAATAACCCTCATGACATCCATAAATCTAGATCACCAAGATTTGCTTTTCCCCCAAACTAGATAGCATGTACCACATCTAGATCGAGAGCATGCTGCATCATCACCCTTGTTACGTGCGTGTGTATAGTTGCACCCAACTTTCCATCAGACTAACTGACAGGAGGCGCTAGCCATGCGGATTCGCAATGGACCATGCAACTGTCGTGATCCCTGTGAGGGCGAGCTGCCGTTCGATCCATAGCGACGACCCGTCACGTCCTCGCATACTCCCCGTCTCGAGCGGTCATTCCGATGCAGCCATGCCAGTAGTCGCTTCGCTAGTCACGCCTCTCCATTTCAGCTGGACCATCTCCCCGGGTGGCGAGCTGGGCACACGACACGCCTTGAGCCTCTTGCCAACTCCCCGTTGGGCAGCAAGTCTTGGTAAGCGGCCGAAGCCGAACGGCCACGGCTTGCAGCGTCGTGGAAGGGCTTGGCCCGTGTGACTCGGTGCGTGGGTGAAACGACAAGGATCTAGAACCGGTGTCATGGGGGAGGCGGATTACGCCATTCTAATTGAGTATTGGTCTGTCGCTATTGGCCCTGGAAGAGCCCGGAAAGGATCAGATACGATGAGATGAGGATCGTGGGAAAGATCGAGACCACGAGTTTAGCCCCGAGCTCACTTGGTAGAGGAGACGAGAAGGCTTCTACGCTGGCAACAACTGCGTTGCAGAACAACAGTCCATGACTTGTATGCTCCCCAAAGACCTTTGCAAGTACTGTAATACCATTTGACTATTGTACTCCCCATTCACTACCTAATCGGGTGGCGTTTAGTAGTTATTCAGCTTGTCTGGCCATGACCTAGAGACGTATTGGGGACTCTTTACTAATTAGCTCTGATATCACAAACATTTCGCTGGTCCAGACATTTCATTTGTCTCCTATTCCGCCAACTCCGTCACTTCCTCCCAGTAACCTTTGTCAAACCCATACACTATCCTCGCCATCCCACTCTCCAGTCCCAGCAAGTGAACCCGTATTGTCCTCACTCTGGCTTCCTTGGGGATATCACTACTGCATCTTACTTCCTTGCCACTTCTCCTCTCTTCCAACTCCATGCCTTTCGCTGCAACTCTTGCAGATCGCGGTCCGTTGAAGACACATTCCTGTACCCGGTCCGCTAGCATCACCGCAATGGCCCTCCGTCGCACAAAGGGGTCGCGGCAGCGTGCGACGACAAAGGTCAAGACTGAGGTATAGCCGAGATCTACATGGAATGAAGCTCGTGGTGAAGAGTCGGTCGACCAGTTTCGTCGCGTGCGATCCTCCTTGTCTAGACCGGCGGCGGTGATGGCATAGGCAACGATCTCGTCAAACTCGGCCGTGAATCGATCCCAGAAACAGGGGTCGCCTTGTCCGTAGAGGTACTTTGCGACATTGACTTGGAGGTATTTTCGGTGAAGTTGGAGCAGCGCGACCGCCCTCTTCTCAGTATCACTCAACCTTGTTTGACTGTGGTCATGCCTTGCGATGAGGGCATCGAACGAACGACCCCATCGCTCTATCTTGACAGCATGTGCCGTTATGTCGTTGGGCGACTTGCCTTTGAGGCCAGGGCTGACTTGATCCACGAGAATCTCAAGTAGTGCTTCCCTTGCGTTGGCGAGGGAGGTAAACGAATCGTGTTGGACGGTGAGCTCTGTGTTGAATGTGGCATCGTAAGATAGCCAAAGATCCGGGTCAACGTCGCCCATTAGCTGTGCGAGAGGTGAGAATCTGCTTTGACGGCATACCAAAGTGAAATACGTACCATTAGAAGATGTACTGCTATGCGCTTGAGGCATGCCTCGGCTAGCCTGAAAAGTGTCTTGACATCGGAGCAGGGACCAACGGTTGGCTTGATAGAAGAGGCGAGGCTTTTCCTGAACTGCTGAATCATGCTACAGCCGTATTTGAAGAGGCCGATCGCGGAATCAGTTTTACCCTGAAGGATCTTGAAATCAATGAGCATGGCATTGGACGAAAGTAGTAGAAGGATGACTTGCCTCAATGCAGATGAATATCAGACAGGACAGCACGAAGATGTGACCTTGAGACGATGCTTCGGGTGAAGAAGTGACCAATTTCTCGATGGCAAGGTTGTAATGTTTTAAAGCTGGTACAGGTTCGATGCGTCGCCATTGTTGATGGCTGAGGTACAACTCATGAAAGTACGACAAGGCCACAACTGCATGCCTGATGCACTCTGCCGATTGTGCTACTTGAAGGACGCTTGTATTCCAGATATGGTCAGGGAAGAAGGTCTGGAAGTCAACAAGGGTCTTGTCGACAAAGAATTGGAACGACCGTGCCTCGGGACCGGTGCCGTACGTGGAGGCCACGGCTGCAGGTACAGCTACAGACTGCGGAAACTTGGGCGGAGTAAGGGTATCGAACTGGTATCCATCGCATTTTCGGCCTGTTGATGTACCTGATGTAGCAGGTGAGTGAATCCAGTGCTTCTGCAGGGTTGGGGTGGACGTACATGGTAAACAAGCAGGACGAGCTTCGTCACACTTGACCTTTCGAACTGTTCAAGTCAGCAAGACAAGATCAGAGTAGAATAAGACTAATCAAGGCACTTACTCCTAGCAAGCAGTCAGTCAGTTACTTTGTTATTCCATACACGGGTTGAGACGTCAAACTAACTTGCAGGTCCCGCATCCCGACCGCACTTTGGGGGCTTTGGCGCGTTGACGCTGCCCAGGTATGACACGTGTCATTTCTACTCAATAACCGAGGTCTTCTTAACGGGAGTCTATGTTGAATGCGTGGGTGAGAGAAATCAAGTGAGAATTTCTTACCATCACGCTCCTGAAGTGGACGCTCTCGTCTGTCTTATGGAGATATATCGCGCTAAACTTGATGTGGATATCTCAGGAGCTCGAATCGGAATGTCCTTACGAGCCAGCCAATGACGAATTTGCTGTCCATCTTACTAATACCGTTATCCACTAATTACATGGCATAAGCAACGGTGAGCCAGAAAAGGATTGATTACATTTCTGAGTAATGCTATAAAGCTACCTAGGGTAGGAATACAATTAGATGCTTGAAACTAGGAATGTAAGTTATGAATAATGTTTATTGGTCGTTATGTGTACCAAGACGCAAGGCTCTAGCTTAAACTGTATAACTATATAATTCTCAAAATGACTTGGGGACATGGTAACACGGCGGGCGCTAAGGGGTTATACAAAGTAAGACGACGTAAATCACGCAGTGTTCGTTGCACTAAATTAGTCGATACGCTGTCTCGAAATACACCCAACTAGCATCGTTTCACCAAAACTCGACATTCTCCCTTCAGGCGCAGTGCGTCATCCCCATCAACAATGGCCTCTACAACGACAACACCAGACAATCTCATCGGCACGAGCCTCGTAGTCGGCGGTTGCGGGTTTCTAGGCTATCATATCGTCCGCCATCTCCTGCAAGACGACGAAAGCGGAGCTGTCTATGTTCTCGACCGCGACGTGTCAAGAAACAGACACGAACAAGCCACGTATATCCTGGGCGACATCGCAGATAGTCAACGCCTCAGCCAAATAATAGCCGACATCCGGCCAGATGTAATCTTCCACTGTGCCTCACCAGTCGCTGCACTGCCTGCCAAAAGAGAGGGAGAGTTCCACGCGACAAACGTCCAAGGGACATGGGATATACTCACAGCTGCGGCCGATAGCAACGCCGTTCAAGCGTTTGTCTATACGTCGACTGTCGATGCGTATGCCAATCCGCCGCATGCAGATGTAGACGAGACATGTCCTCTCTGGTCACCGCTGGACAGGTCGAATGAGTATAACCGGACAAAATCAATTGGAGACTGTCTTGTGCGCGACTCCAACAGACCTCATTTCCGCACCGTTGTGCTACGTCCTGGGCATTCGTATGGCGAGAGACATGTTCAAGGAATGGTGGAGGTATTGGATATGTGTGCCAGAAGCAAGAAATTGGTCCAGATTGGGCCTGGAAAGAACTTGATGGAGGTCATCTCGGGAGAGAACTCGGCAATAGCTCACCTCCTCGCGGCCAAGGCACTCCTGGATCCAAGTCGCGCGATCGGCAAAGTGGACGGCGAAGCCTTCAATATTTCCGACGGCGCTCCCGTACCTTTCTGGCATCACATCGGGATTATCTGGAAGACAGCCAGAGGCGAAGATGTGTTTAACGATGTCGTCGTGTTACCCGCATGGGTGATGCACGTGGCTGTTGTGCTGGCAGAGTGGTTTTTCTGGGTGTTTACTTTCAACACAGTCAAGCCGCCTATCGAACTGCGAAGAGTCTCATTCCAACACTGCGTTGGTACGCATACGTATAGTATTGAGAAGGCGAGAGAGAGGCTGTTGTTCAATCCAGTTTCGGATCATGATGCGGTTGTGGCCGAGTCTACGAGGTGGATGATACAGCACCGAGAGGATATAAAATAGAAGGGATGATGATGATGACCTATATTGACAGTTGACAAATCCCCACAGCAAGGGCGCGCAGGCAGTTGGGCAAGGCCCGCTCAGAGGGGAGTCTTGGTACTGTTCAAGTTTAGTGCAATTGATCAAGGTAGCTATGCAATCCTGGCAATACAGCTGGATGAAGAGCTTCGCGCGCCTTTGGCATGACTTGGCGGTAGTTTGGCATATTTTGTTGCACTCGATTGATTACGTGGTGCATGTTGACATGGTATACAAGAGCCAGATGATGCATTCATCACCCTTCGTCGCCCAAACAGCATTCTTCACGCTCACAATGCCCGACACCACCGAGTCTGTAATCATTGTCGGCGCTGGAATCGTCGGCTCCGCCTTGGCCTACTTCCTCTCTCAATCACCCGCACGCCGAGACATCACACTAGTCGACCGCTCATTCGCCTCGTTACTTGGATCAACAGGTATCGCACCTGGCTTCATCGGCCAATTCAACGAATCCAAAGTCCTCACAAGACTGGCAATCGACACTGTATCTGAGTACACCAAGATCCCCGGCGGCTTTGATCGCGTGGGCGGCTTAGAGGTCGCTTTCCAATCCGCTGGTGTTGATCGATTAACGTCGAGATGTGCAGATGCCACGGCCCTGGGTCTCCCTGCTGAGGTGTTGAGCATTGAGCAGGCTCATGCACTTGCGCCAGATCTGGTAAACGAGTCTGGTCCAGGTGCGGCAGTCTTTTACTCTTCTGATGGGACTACAAATGCAGTGAGACTTGCCACATTCTATCAAGACGAGGCGAAGAAGCGAGGCGTTCGGTTTGCGCAAAGCAGCGTTCAGAAGCTTCTCAGGTCCGATGGTCGCATCACAGGCATCGAGGTTCTTGACAATGAGACTAGACGACAGCTGAACGCTGATAAAGTGATTCTCACAACAGGCATCTGGGCCCAAGACCTGAGTTCAGAACTCGACTTTCCCGTCCCCGTCATTCCAGTTGGACATCCATACATGCACGGCCAAACACGAGAGCCCATCTCTCGCAAGCTGCCGTTTGTGCGCTGGCCAGAACATCACGTCTACGCTCGCGACCACGGTCAAAACTTTGGGATCGGCAGCTATGACCACGAACCCATTGGATGCAAATCACCAAACGGCACTGCCACTGGAGACTGGATCGAAGGATTCAAACAGCCACTCGCGTTCGCTACCGGTCTGCTCCCACCCGCTGCGGCAGAGCAGTTCAAGGATGGGAAGAGATTCAACGGCATCTTTTCCATGACGCCTGATAACATGCCGCTTGCTGGTAGGGTTGGGTCTGTGGAGGGATTGTACATGGCTGTTGCGGTTTGGGTTACGCATGCTGCTGGGACGGCCAAGTTTCTGGCCAAGATGATTGATGGGTTGGACGTGGATGACAAGACGCGGACTGCTCTTGATCCTGAGAGGTTTAGGGGGCAGGACTTTGCGGTGCTGGAGGAGAAATCATTGTCGGGGTATAATTCTATATACAAGACTGTACAATCCAAAGCAGCATAGAAGACGGATCAACGTTGGTTCTACCCGGAGCAAGTAGATCCCCTGAGCCATGAAAGATGAGCCGAGTACGAAAAAGAAAATGTTGGTGTGTGGCTTGAATGATTCATGGTGAAATGGTACATATCGGGTTAGATACATAGCAGATCCACAGCCATCGCAAGGGGGACAACAGCCTATCAACAAGACATGTACATGGAGCAAACAAACACAAACACAATCTCAAGAGTCATCAAATAAGGGAGCTATGCTCAAATCAGATGTCGACTCATTTCGATTCACTTGCACGGTTCAATATAATATCACCTCCGCTCACGCCATGCCAGCGTCCACAACAACCACCCATGAGAGCACTTATAGCATCCCCTGCAAACACCACTACAGCCACCACCACTACAGCCACTACCTACTGTACAATATCCACTACAAGCACCACTGCAGCCACTGTCTATAACATCACCTATAACACCACTACAGCCACTATCTACTGTACAATATCCCCTGCAAACACCACTACAGTCACCACCTACAACATCCCCTGCAAACACCACTGCAGTCACCGCCTACAACATCCCCTGCAAACACCACTGCAGTCACCGCCTACAACATCCCCTATAACACCACTACAGCCACCACCTACAACATCCCCTATAACACCACCACAGCCACCGACTGCACCCACTGAAACAATGGCCAAATTCACCATCCCCCAATCGGCCGCTGGCCTTTGTGAAATCTCCCCCTCGCTTCTCGACCTCAGATCAGATGCCGAGATCATCACCCAGCTCAAGACATACCAGCCCATCACCTCTGAGAAAAACGTCTGGGCGCTGTGGGACAAGGGGTTTCACACCATGTACCCCAGTCACCAGCAGACAGTGCTCAACTGGGTCCGCCGTCTAGGCCCTTCATGGACTGTACGGCTCGTCGATCTTGTCCAGGGCTCTCCCAACAACATCTACAACTTTGCTGGCAAGGAGTGGTTCCCAGACTGTTTCAACAACAAGACCATGGACGGCAAACACGCACCGCAACACGCCGCCGATCTCGCTCGCCTGCCCCTTGTCTACGAGCATGGCGGTGTTTGGATGGATGTTGGCAACATGCTCCATACCCATCTCGACACTCTCTTCTGGAACCACCTCACCGCGCCAAACACACCCTACGAAATGGCAGCCTGGATAATCACCGGTCAGATCAGGAACAGGTGGGGTGATTTTGGCAACTTTATGTTTGCTGCTCGCAAGAACTGCGAGTTTATCAAAAACTGGCACGAGGGGTTCAAAGCGCTATGGGATGGCCGAACAAACGTTGATGGCTTCCACAAACACCCCCTCATTGCCGAAATCGGAATGGCTCAAGGTCTAGCCAGTCCTGAAGATGAAAGCCAGGTCCAGTGGATGAGTGACTATGTCTCGCAAATGATAATCGGCGATCGCACCCGCAATCTCGTCGACGTCCGCGACAACTGGAACGGCCGCGAGTTCTGGGAGAGCAGGGTGTTTATGGTCGAAGGCATCCATAACGGTATCCTCGGTGCCATCAGAACAAACCTTGACGGCAACAAGCAAGCCGAGTTCTTCACAACGCGTTTAGACGAACCTGACCTAGAGAAGAGAAGACGAGCAGAAGAGTTTGTAGTCGAGATGCTGGAGAAGAGCCACATGTACAAGATGTACCACAACTCAATGGCAGGCCTGCCAGCTCTCGGCGACCTTGTGAAGAAGAAGGAGAATCACGACATGACGTTTCGTCGCGGTACGTTTGGAGAGCTGTACCGCTATGGGACTGTGCATTGGGAGTCGACGAGGAAGGTTGAGCGGCTGGAACCGCAGCGGAACGGTGATGCGTTGATATATGCGACGCCGGGTAGACCTGCAGCTCATATGCTCAACTAGACTTGGGTTTTGGGGGGCGACGAGTATGGATATAGAGGAGGGTTTCCATGTTGGCATACCGGCTTTGAGCTTGAAATAGAGAGTTGAGCAATCGATGTTGATGAACAAGATAAACTAGCCTTTTATTCAGAGCGTACTTCTAGTCTACTATAATCGTTTCAGCCAAACCGAGTTTCTACTATCCATCTTTTAATCTAGATGTCGATGAGCAAAAGGCTAAGCAGAGAGAATAAGAAAAAGACACCGCCGAACACGAGGAATGGGACAAGCGACTTGTTAGTTGAGAATCCGAGATCTTCATGTGTTGACGGTGAAGCAAAAGAATATGATATTAGCCAAGATTAGTGCTGACGTGAGCTCTGTATATGAGTTGCCCAACACTCTTGAGTAATGCATAGTTTGGATCTTGACAGCGTACTCGCGAAGAAAGCACGCTGTTATCGTAGTTGAGACTTGAACGAGGTAGACGTTAGAGCCTTCCGGGTCGGAAACATTCTATAACGTTGTATATGGTTTGAGTAGAATAGTAAAATATCAATAATACGTAGTAGTGCCGAGATACAAGCTGAAACTCTGAGAGGCTCTGACTTCTTCATGAGCGTAAGAATTCCGACCATTCTGTTTGAACTGCGACTGAAAATTCCTCTGCTTAGTTTCCCGCTCGCTAATCACCATTATATAAGCCAATATGTTTGCGTAGGCTGTTGGTAAAAGGCTGACCAGGTAAGAGGAGCAAAACGCAGAGCTCATAACAGTCACTATCAGTACCCTTGATCACTATCTTTCTAGAAAGAAATAAGCAAACTCAAACAATAGTTATCGTATCGAGATTATAACAAACTATGTTATCGTCACGCTTCAAGGAATGTTTACTAAACATAGCACAGCTGAAAGATATCAACATGCTACAGCGTGCACCAACACTTGTCAGCTCACTTGTTATCACATGAGACCTATGGCAACCCCAGCAAGTTATTCACAGAGACAGAGTGGCAACCTTCAGCTGCCTAATGACCCGGATTCTAATCCTTCAGTATGTAAGACGCCAGCAACTTCAGGATTATGACGTTCCATTTCCCACCCCTGTAGTCTTCAGGTTGCACCAACACACGCAAAGGGACAAACAAGGCTCGGCGATCTGGTGATTTTCCCTGTGCACCAGGCATCTCCTGGTTACAAATACCCGCTTACGCCTGCTTCTAGCAAATACAGGCGTTTCTTTCTCTCCCTTTTCGCGGGGCTCTGGCGCTTATTGCCAACATGCTGAACTGCACACCTCCAGATGTCGTTGATGGTAACCCGGATATCGTGGGTCCAGGCGTAATGACTTCCAAGGCAGAAAGTATGCTATCAGTAGTTGACTCTCTCTAGGTGTTGTCAGCCTTCTTTACAACAGCCGCCATCACCATCGTCGCTGTTGTAGTCGCATATCTCACCAACTCTTTCGACAGCGGAATTCGCGATAATGAACTGGACCGCATGGTAATCAGATGGACGACGGGCGTGTTTCTGACCGTCTGTCCATTTGATCTACTCAGACCGGATCCATTAGCACAAGACTCTCCGCCGCGCGAGTTTCAACCATCAAAACCTTGGCAGAAAGCTATACAGCAGTTCATACTTGTCCTCAGCGACCAGCAACTTGTCACTGGGTTGGCGATCCTAATATCGGGAATCACGAACCAGAACAACCTGACTGGATATGAATTCTCAGTTATGACTAGTCTTGCTTGGTTCTCATCAACCACACACTTGGCAACTATGGATGCACTCCGAACGTACCTCAAGGATCACAAGCTCGTGCGCAACATACGAATTGTCGGTATCCTATGCGTACTACTACTATTGGGCTACGCATTCACTGTTACTACCAATGTAGGCGTGATAGATGAACTAAGGACAGTTTCCGTTGGATGCCTCTATACGGATAATGAATACGACAGCTGGGGCAGCCAATACTTGCCTCTCGTTGCGTGGAACCTCGCCTTGATATTGATCGTCTGGGGATATGTGACTCGAGTGGCGGACCTCTGTTCCAGAAACGGAGTTGGCGCCATCGTCTCGAGGATATTCAAGCGGAAGCGAGATGCCAGTTCTTCGAGCACACCCTCAAGCCCTGCTAGTGTTGAAAGTCGCGCAGGAGCTCATGGAAATTTCGAAAGGCATTTTCAGAGAGCAAAGTCTGTCGTTCAGGTTGTCATGGGAGGAACAAAGGTATACAGCACATCCGTTCTGTCTTCGTTCTCGACCATCACCTTCAGTTTCTCCTATGGAGTCTCCCAGGTCTATCTTTATAGATGGAAGTTCGTTCCAGCGCTGACACCAGAGACGAACCACATGAGTTTCGGTCAACTGATGCCTATTTTCCTCCTGGCTCTTCCCTTTCTTTCCGCAGTCGAAACCTATAATGGTATTCACTCAACATTTCCGTCCTGGGCAGAATGGGCTGCTAACTTCAACTAGTCTACCTCGAGGAACGACCTGCGTCCGTAACTAGTCGTGCCTCTCAAACCGAGGAACCACCTCGACGCGAGCAGGAGAATTTGAATAGCATGCAAGCTTCTCACACGAGTCAAGAAACGGATGGTAGGGAAGCGGGTTCCAAGCATGATGGGCCCCAAAGTGCTGATCGAACCGAGGAACCGTCGAATCAACCAGGTTCTTCAGACCACGAGCCAATGCGAGCTTCAGGTCCCGACACGGAAACATTATATGAATATGAATCACCTAACCCGGATGGAATCACAACAGGGAGCAGTGGTCCTGTTTCAGCTAGTGGGAATAACATAGTGGTTAGCCAGAGCCCTCCGGAGTCAACAAATGTAAGATAAGTATTCTCCAGATCCAGAAACTTTATCTGACGAGATAGTCTCAATCTACGCCAGGCGAGCTCAGATTAGGACTTGTGCTGTTCATAGCAAGTCTAGTTCGGTCTGTTCTACTAGGCGTGTTTCTCAACAACGCGACGGGGGCGCAAGGCTTGGCTTTTGCTGCTATTGTGGTGTTTCTACTATCTTGTGTCTATCAAGGAGTACGAGTTATTGTGATATTTGAGTTTGATATTGAAAGGTTGTTCCGATGGAGGAGAAAAACAGATAATACCAGGAAGCAAGGGACCTAGCTGCATCGTTTAGTAAGAGCAAGTAAGAGCTCTAGAGGATGAATGTTGTGGGAATGGCCTTTTAGTACGCCGAAGAGCCATGTAAACCGCCAGGGTGTATATGTACGATACGATCTAGTCTATCTACACGATAGATTTTGATGGATGAATGATAGCCCGAGGCACCGCCGAGATTCAAACTGCGAGAGACTCATGACCAAGTTGAGGCTTTTGGGACTCACTCACTCTCGTACTTTTTGCTATCAGAGTAGCCTCACGAAATGGAGACGTTGAGATCATTTGTTGGCCAATTCCACCGCCTTTCTCGCCGCTTCCCCAAAGTCTGCTTCGACATATATACCAAGGTTGGCATCTGCAAGCTAGCAACTATTCAGAAACCTTGCAACCATCCAGACCGGAATACCTATCACTTACAAGTTTGCCACTATGGGGACACGCAGAGGCCCTAGTTCGCTCGCCGCCGCGATGATGGATTCTGCAATCATATCACATCTCGTGATACCTATTGATGTCAGTTTATACAAGTAGCAAGCACCGGTTGTACTAACCTCCATAGATATTGACTAGTATTTTTTTGACACGCTCATCCCTGAGGATCATCCCAGAAGCCTGCAGCATAGTCTCCTTGGTAGCTTGGCCTCCAGCATCCAAGAAGTTTGCACTCGTACCGCCATAGAGACTGATGGCATCGTTTGTAGCCATAGCCAATCCAGCGCCGTTGACGACATTTCCAATGTTCCCATCCATTCTGACGTATACGAGGCCATGCTTTTCTGCGTCGACTTCTTGTTTGACCTCTTGGTTCGTGTCTCTCAGAGCAAAGAGATCAGGTTGGCGTTTGTGGGCGGCATCATCAAAAGAGAAGCGGGAGTTTGTGACGAGTCTTTTGATAGACCTGGGGTTTTCGATATGTCGGTAATCAGGCTGCTCGAGATACCCTCACCAAGACTAAAACCAAACGCCTTCTCTTGGGCTCGGGCGCCTTGATTGTCTGAAGCTTGGCCGGATTCTTTGCGTTCCTGAATTCTGATAACTGGTCGATAATATTCACGGTCAACGGTCATGGTGACGTGCCACCTCTTATCAGACTCGATGGTTTCCTCGACATACAGCTGTTTCAAGTATGGATGGCTCTTCTTTCCCGCGGATGCTTCGTTTTGGTGGTCGAGGATCCTGGCTGCTTTTTGTTTTCCATCTTGAATGCTCTTCACCATGTCATATTGCCGAGTTCCAACAACAGCCTGTGGCTTCAACATCACTCGACCATCTTGGATGCCGCCGTTAGCCTGAGCACGTTCGGCTGTTTGGGTCATGTACCAAGTTCCTGCACCGCCCTTTGCGCATCTTCCGCCGTGTTGGTGATGAAGCCACGAGGTATGGTGATGCCGGCCTATTTACAAGTAAGACAGCACGTCTCTGGAGAGTATGATAGCCCGTCAACTGACTTGTTGAAGTAACGTTTGAGACTGATATTCTTGCAGATGGAGACTTCTTTTCTGAATAATCCTTGCCAACTGGGCTACCGGATAGTATTAGCATCAGCAGATGAAAGCCCGCTTCCGGAGCTTACGTGGCTTAACTGGGCTTGCTATGGGACGCGTGCCACGGAAGGCTAAACTGAGTCTAGAAGCCATGACGGAGAGGCTGCTTGCGGAATGAATGGCAAGTTTTATATACTATCTTTATGGGATAATAAGTGAGCCAGTGAGGATGGTGATACATAGAGAGTGAAGCCGGATTTAACATGAGGGGCAAGGTAACTTTGGTGGATATCTACTGTACTACTGCGCTTCGGTTTACTATTGTTTATGCTGGAACAATTGTGTCTAATTGGTCCATGCCTTGGTTCAAAGCCTAACCTCGGGCTTCTGAGGCTTCTGAGCGTTCAACCACAAGAGCGGACTTGATTCCATCTTTGAGGGCTTACATGTATGAGACTGTCAACTCGTGTCTCTGCAAAGAAGCTGCAGAAATACAGCTACCTCTTGTTAACAGTTACGTGGACTCCTCCTTCATGTCGTACGTGGCGTCTTGGCGAAGCAGGCTGTGCTATTCAGTGAGGCATAATAGCAGATGCATCTGATTCTGTGTGGTGTGTTGTTGGATCTTGCCTGGCCTGCTATCAACGAGAACAGATCTTTTTTGATATCATAGTTTCCTTGATTTGATCCATCTGGAACTGAGAACAGTGGTGGTCTGTTTTGTGCTGATGCAAGCAGCATTTACTACGTATTCCCTGCAAACACCGAGATCCCAGTCAACTTGCAGGCATTTGGACGAGCAGACAAGGCTGCCTTGTACAACTTGACTTGAAACGCAGTCGTGTTACGCATACATACAA
The DNA here is from genome assembly GCA_013266265.1 of Fusarium sp. NRRL 66182. NCBI lineage: Eukaryota > Fungi > Ascomycota > Sordariomycetes > Hypocreales > Nectriaceae > Fusarium > Fusarium sp. NRRL 66182. The sequence continues at coordinate 30,710 of JABFAK010000837.1, forward strand.
ACTACTGTAGCCAGGCCCATGCTATGATCAGTGAGTGCGTGAGTGGGTGGGTGGGCTAGTTTGGCTGGACATTTGCACCCACCACGTTGGGCATAGTCTGCCCATATCCCAAAAATAGATCCCAGTTGTCTCTGTCTCATAGGTCATCCTGTCCATCTAACAGGCCGAGGGTTAGTCTAGACCGCCTAGAAAATAGCTCGCATCAGGGCTGTGTTGGTTGGAGCGGCTGCCTCCTAGGGCGGCTCTTTTTAAATCATCCATCTTCCATGCTTCCTTGCTGCTTGCTTCTCTGTATCCATGCCGTATGTTCAAGTGCATCTAGCCACTCTGAACTATCATCCAATGCTAGACGATGCAATCGTCACGTCGCCAAGATGTGGGCAGTTTCGGCATCGACTTGGACACAATAGAGATGAGTGAGTATTCACGACGCGATTCCAACCCGTCATTGAACATGTCCGCGCATACTGCCCACACCCACGACTACGGCATCGGTAGCAAAGACGACATGAATGAGCCACTAGTCAGACCATCGGATGCCTTTTCCAGCAGGACAACGACTTCAGGCTATGCTAAGCTGCCCCACGGCAAACAAGCCGGCGCGTCTACTCTAGATCCAGGCGGATCCAAGCGCCGGCGTTCGATGGCTCAAGTTCTGAGAAGCTGGTGGGCTGAGATCGCCTGGAGCCTTCTTGCCACTGGACTCTTGATCTGTCTCATCGGCCTCCTCGGAGCCTATAACGAGAAACCCGTTCCCGAATGGGCCAGCGATGTTTCGCTCAACACAGCTGTTGCCGTCATAGCCACAGTCTGTCGGGCTTCCATGGTGATACCTGTATCAGAGGGTCTATCACAGCTGAAATGGAACGCGTTTGCCCAATCACAGCGTCCACTTGTCGATCTGTACATCTTTGACCAGGCGAGCCGAGGACCCCTTGGCTCACTGATACTGCTATCCAAGACAAGGGGAAGGTATGTGTTCCTCTCATCTGACTGGTCTGCTACAAGCCTTGGCTAACTAACACCTCAAAGATTGCTGGGCGTTAGCACGCTCGCAGCTCTGATACTGATATCCGGCTTAGCCACATCCCCATTAACGCAGGCAACCATTCTTCTAGCCCCTCCTCCCAAGGTTATCTCGGATGATGCTAGGATGGAGAGATCCAGCGTCGTAACACTAGACGATCTGGTGTGGCTCCAACTCCCTTTACGAAATGCCATCTCTCGAGCCTTTTTCATCGGCGACCGAGAGCGTGAGAACCTTGAACTTTTACCGACTTGTCCCTCTTCTGAATGCCACTGGGAACCGTTCAGATCAGTCGACGTCTGCTTTGTCGAGAAGAACATCACAAACAAGCTTGTGACCCAGCTCAAGGATCCAAACAATTTAGGAGACTTTGACCTGGTTCAGGAAGACGTACCAATCAACACCACGCACAAAGAATATTGGAACGTAACCCTAGACGAAGACCTGAGTATGAGGTTCGAGATCCACGACTTGAACTATTACAGCTGGGTTTTTGCCACCGGAGGCAGACAAAAGGCAGAGGCCAAGGCCTTGTGGGGGGACGATGCGAATAAATTCCCCGAAACAACTTTTGCTACGCAGATCTTCATCTACAAGAGTGTATCCTCTCAGGTGCCGCCGGAATTTATATCATACCAGGGGAGTAACAGCCCTTACAGAGCTGTTGCGCTCAGCTGGTATTGGTGTATCAAAGAGTACGAGATTGAGGTTGCAAAGGGCGTCCCCCACGTCAAGGCTACGGAAACCAATTTCAATGTCACTGAGACCACGGAGACGGAGGGAAATGTGACTACAGAGAACTATATAATGACCGACACAAACACCACCAAGGACTTTCCTGTTCCTCTCAGGACCTGGACCGATGAGGTTGTGCGGATGAAGACGGAGCCATTTGGTCGAGAGAACAACGCAATCATGATCCAGGTCGCCTCTCAGATAATAGGAAATGTGACGGGCAAAGTAAGCCCATGGGATAACATAAAAACATGGGGGGCAGACGCTGCCCTGGGCATGAGTGCGGCGTAAGTGACTTGCTCTTGTTTTCCGCTGCTCTACTGGAACTAACCCTCGCGTTGGCACAGGGTCCGTTCGTACGACGGTAAGAACGCCGTCAAAGGTCTCGCGGAAGTCGGGCCGTTCATCGTCATTATCCGCTGGCAATGGCTGTCTCTACTAGTCGTGCAGATTGTGTTGATGATTGCCTTTATGATCTACGTCATCTACGAAACGGAAAAGACAAATGTCAAGGTTGTCAAAGGCTCCAACATAGCCGAGCTCAAGGCCTCCAAGAGTCTGGATCGGGCTTCTAGAGATGAGTCGGGCTCTTTGTTAGCCGGCGGTATAGCACCAAAAGTCGATCCAGATCTTGTAGGGAGGTTAGTGGAACATGACGGGCACTGGAATCTAGAGGTGAATCGTCGGGATGGTATCCCTGCTTAGGAGGTGGTATCGGCGCATAGACCTAGAACCTTTTATCGGCTACTGTTCAACACGGCAAGATGGAGCTATGCGAGACTTTGTGTGAGCCGTATGTATATGGTAATGAATTCGCCGAGGACCAGTCCGTTGACGAGCTTTCTGCTGAACATGACACTCCTGACCGTCGTCTTATAGCCCGTTGGCTACGAATCTGCCCTTGTGGCAACCGCAACATGTACGCCTTTGTCAGAGAAGCGGAAGATGATCCATACTATTCCGAGATGCGGTCCACCAAGAACAATCTTCTTATCACCGACGGCGCTCAAAAAACACCATATCCGTTCTAGGGGTATCTCGACTTTGGGTGGAAGATGATGGGTATTTCCTAGCGGCGCAGTCGCCTTGATTACATAGGCCATCGCTAAATCCTGTTAGTAGATAGCATCGATGGGGACAATATGTTCAATTTAGCCATCTATCAACCAAACAGGTCGGCAGCATCAATATACAGTCATCAGCCACCACTCTAGACGTAAGCACGCGAGCGCCCTATCTGTATGGCCACACACCTGCGCATCACCTATATGAGTTTCGTCTCCATGTTTCTATCCATTCTTGACCAAGAACTCATCACACTCTGCGTTCAGAGTGGAAATCAAGTCGGGGCTGGTCGAGCTTAGCATCTTATCAACCACTTGTGCACCCCTCTGTTGTTGCAACAGGCGTACAATCTCCTCCTCGACTGCGTGAACAGATGTAAACGACCCAAGCCAGCAAGTGGATACAAGTATTCCAAACAGTGTATCAGAGCTTGTTTCCGGGAGTTCGCCACACATGAGTCTTCGGACTCGAGTGAGAGGGTCGACATCATGCCAGGGGATTCTCTGGAATCGAATCGTGTAGATGCAGGAACCAAGCGCAAACTGCTCTGTGATATGAGTTCCAGTGGGCAATTCGTAGTTTTCGAGCACTCTGCAAAACGGTTCGCTTGCCACTAGCAGCTGGTTCCCCTTCTCAACAGCGGCGTCAAAGTCTCCCAGCTGGACGTTGCCCTCGTCCCCGTCAGCCGTGAGGAAGATGTTTGCAGGGCGTAGGTCTCCATGAACCAATCCAAGCTTTTCCAGCCAAGACAGCGCACTCGAAAGCTGTCTGATCCATGTCTCCTGGACTTGATACGGCAATGGCTTGCTTGGGCACTGACGGATACGATTGTCCAGAGTCATTGCTTGCCTATGCAGGAAGATACCCTGGCTTATACATCTCGGGCTAAAGAGAAGATGAGGATGACGTCTTTTGCCAAGTATGGAGTAGATTCGTTTCTCGTTCTCTATCCTTTCAGCACTCTCTCTCATTTCAGCCTCCTGTGAGGGAGCGGGGTTATCGAACAATGTCGGACATTTCAGGACCAGGCTTTGGCTGATGGCAAGGACTTGGCCTCCGGAGCCTCTGGCGATAAGGTCATCACAAGACAACGACGCAAAAGGTAGTCGTAGATACGCAGTCATGATAAGGGCGCTGACAAGAGCTTCGAGTGAAGGGAGAAAATAACAGATCCACCAGCCCTCCAACTTGTAAAGCCTCTAGGCAGCTCAGCCTCAGTGGCAGCGCAATCAGGACATTTATATTTCTTGCATGACATTCCCATGCTCCAGTTATCCTTTGAACTTGAACAATCATAATCCATCTGTGAAGCTGCATCGCACCGATTGATGTATGACAGCTGTTCCACCTCGTGGCCGCATACGTGCTTGACGCGGGGATGGATTCTCTCGCACATCTTCTGCTATTTGCTGTCAGAAGGCTTTCTCACAAGGCATAACAGCATACTTACTAGAGGATATTTATTCAAAGGGTGTTTTTTATCAAAAGGTTTGCGTGTTGTATTTTCATGGTAGATTGTTGTCTTTTATATCTGTATTATTCATGGCCCCTGAAGCGAATCATTTCCTGCTTATTGATTCCTTAGCATACTCGGGCCCAGTGTGGGATTCTGTTATCATGCTATATAGTAACTAGACACAAAATAAGATACCAGCGCGGTAAAATAACATAGTAGCAACATGCAACGGCAGAGATTGACTGGTCTTTGCTGCGCGAATTATGAACACTACGGTTGCAGGCCCAACTGTCGGAGAGCGAACACGACGGGGAGTCTTTCATTTCAAAGCATAGTTCGAACCCGGGCTTGTGTCTGGGCCATGTCCCTATACTAGGACCTACTCTCTGCCTCCATTCTAATCTATGAGCTTGCAGTCTCAAGTAATTATGCTTACATCGGAAAAGATGAGGTTGGTAGATGCGGTTGTAAAGATCCCTACTGTTGCATCAGCATATTCTGTCACGAGCGGGCGTCTCAAGAATCAAATGTTTACAACCGAGAACACTGAACCATCCGGTGAAGAAGCTGAGAATGCCTGAGAGTTTTCTGGGCGCAACCGCGGCAATCCAGTGATACATGCCGCCTTCGGTAGGGTACGAGGAAACAGATTCAGCCAACGACGCGCCGAGGAAGCACTGGAGGATCGCGACAAGGATGAAGCCATAAATGACAGCCCCGGGGCCTCCCGCTTCAATCTCCGTCACCAAGCCAAGGCCTAAGCCAGTCCAAGATATGGTAGTCGTCGAAGCGAGGCCGATGAGACTGAGTGTGCTGAAGTGTCTCTGGAGTTCTTGAATGTGGCCTGACCATATGTTAAAAGGAAAATCAAGAGTTTGCGTCTCTATGGATGACTTGCCCATCTGAGCTAGACGAAGATGATCCGCATCAACTGGTTCGTTGGTCTTGATAACGAGAGGGGTCTTTTCAACACCTGCCGAAGTAGTAGCCATGTTGCAACGGTATGAACAGACAAGACTAAAAGAGTATAACGTGATGAAGAATACGAGTATAAAAAGAGATAATCAAGCAGTAACTAGTCAAGTAAAAGAATACTCTAGCTATAAAGATTGTAAATATAAAGCCTCCTAGAAATATTAATGGATTATTACTACTTAGGACAGACTTTATACAACCCAGAATCATATAGATAATCCAATAAAAACAAAACCTTTATAGGGAGAGGGAAAGAGGGATTCAGCCCTCAAGCTACGGCAAACCGGGCCGAATACATCGGCCTGGGGCCTGGACATCTTCAGGTGTTGCCAAAGCTGAAAGATATAAGCCATCGTCACAGGACAAAACAGGTACCCAACGACAAAGATCTCTTGCAGTAATCAGCGAGTTGGATCCTATAGGCTCTAGTACCCATCTGTTTTCAAGTAATTATTTCACTCTTTTATTACGCCATGCGGCTCATTATAGAGCCAGACGCCCTAACAACATCGGCTTATGTCGTCAGGCATATTATCGGTCAGTAGGCACTATACGACTACCGCCCTGCTTCCATCTATTTTGCTGCCATACTTGTTTCACCCGCTTTATACAGGACATGTCCATGTGTCGGTCTAACAACAAGACGTAGATCGCATTACTACTTTCCAGCCTACTTTGGAGAAGCCGTTCATTCTGGGTCTCCCGACAGGCAGCAGCCCCGTCGCCGTATACAAATTTCTTATAGAAGCGTATGAAGCTGGGCGTATATCCTTTGAACATGTCGTTACATTCAACATGGTAAGCAAAGCCACCGCGTGACAATATCTCGGCTGGTTAACCTGCACGCAAGGACGAGTATACCGGGATACCCAGAAGCCACCCTCAGTCGTACCGTGACTTTATGCACCGCAACTTGTTTTCCCGCTTAGACATCAAGCCCGAGAATATCAACATATTGAACGGCAATGCCCCTGACCTTGAAGAAGAATGCAGCCGGTATGAGGCCAAGATTAGGGAGGTAGGAGGCATTGAGCTCTTCTTCGGCGGTGTTGGATCTGATGGTCATGTTGCGTTTAATGAGCCGGGGTCGAGCCTCGCTTCTAGGACAAGGGTAAAGACGTTGAACATGGACACGGTTCGAGCCAACTCACGCTTCTTCGGCGGAAGCATTCACAACGTACCCCGGACAGCTCTGACGGTGGGGGTCCAGACCATTATGGATGTAAGTACTAGACGTGATTTCTATCCGCTGGTTTGGGCTCTGACAATCATTTCGTGAAAGGCTAGAGAGGTGATGACTGCCTCTGGCAGGTAGGTGGACTGACAGTGCAAAGACACGGTGGAGGACATACTGCCGGATAGCCAGCCGTCTATCACTTTCAGGATCGCCATGTTCAGACCCAAATTCGGCAAGCCAGTCGTCTAGCTGACGAGCCCAGTCACGCATAACGGCTGTGTCAACACCGCTGAGAGAGAGGACCGCCAAGTCACTGGCGTGTTCCGCTCGAAGCCGTGTCGTTCACAAGAGCTGACCATACAGCCGGGAGACCCGCAGATGAAGGGCTGAAGACAGACAGCGGTTCCATCCTCCAGATCCCATCTTTTGTGACCAGACTTCCCAACGGCTCTGAAAAGGGCGTCTGTCTCGCCATCGATCTTGGTGGCACAAATCTCAGGGTCTGCTCTGTTGACCTGCACGGCAATTCAAGGCTTTCAGTCGCCCAGTACAAAGCTGCGATTCCCCGGGAGGTTATGGCTGCAAGCAGTTACACAACTCTGTTTGCATTCATCGCCCAGCATACAGAATTGTTCATGAGAAAGCACACGCCCGGAATCCTGCAGAGGTGGAAAGATGTGCTGCGAGCCGAGGCAGGCAGAGGTAGCGGGCGATCCAAGCGGGAGTATCACTACCCACTTGGCTTCTCTTTCAGTTTTTCCGTCGCCCAGCGATCCATCAACGAGGGCACCCTGAGGTACTGGTCCAAATCCTTCAGCATCGATGACGCCGTCGGGCGCGACCCGTGTGCCATGCTCCAGGAGGCACTAGACAATCGATCACTTCCACTCACAGTGACTGCCCTGGTCAACGATGCTGTCTGTACTTTGGCTGCCAGAGCATACTGTGCTCCGCTCCAAGGGAAGACGCTCCTAGGCGCAGTCTTCGGGACTGGTACAAACGGGGCTTACATGGAGGACATGTCGAAGATTCAGAAGCTGCGCCTCAAAAGCCCCACGGCAATAGCATCTCAAGATCAGTGCATGGCACTAAATACGGAATGGGGGGGCTTCGATAGAGATCTCGAGGTGCTCCCTGTTACCGAGTACGATGAGGAGCTCGACCGTGACTCGGTACATCCCAACGACCAGCATTACGAAAAACGCATCTCGGGGCTTTATCTGGGTGAGCTGCTGCGAAGAGCCATGCTTAGAGCGGTGGAACGGGGCGTTTTAACGCTGGACGAGCCACCGACTTCGCGTCTTCATGAGCCATATTCCATCGACAGCTCGTTCTTGTCCAAGGTACTGCAAGACGAAAGCGAAGGGCTTGATGGCGCCAAGCAACATATTGCTCAAGTGCTTGGCAGCCGGATGCCGACCACGGTAGAAGCCCACAGTATCAAGATGGTTTGCGAGGCCATTACCAAAAGAGCGGCCCCGTCTCTCAGCCGTGGCAGTTGCAGGCGTAGTGATACAGTCGAGGAGGCAGCTTGACAACGGAAAAGGATCGACCACGCCGACATGTATGCCGGCCCAGCCACCAGCGAGCGCAAACATATTTCCGACTCGATTCGGCAAAATATTCCTTGATGTTCTTGCAGATACAGCCAGTGACTGTTTCCAAGATGTCGTGGATGTCGGCATCGACGGATCCTTGTTCAAGTTCCTACCAGGCTTTGAACGCGACTTACGACAAGCACTACGTGAGATTCCGGGAATCGGGCCATTCCACGAGCCAAGGATAGTAAATAGACCGGATAATAAGTTAAAAAGTTTATAAAATCTATTATCGCAAGTTAATATTATTTAAAAGTTTTAATATATTTTGGCTTAAATTTTATATATCCTAACTATATATTTTATTTTAGTAAAAATATATAAGAAAACTATATAATAGTTAAAACTAAATTATATTAAATACTTAACTTAACTTTTAATCAAGTAATATTAAGAAACCCTTGTACTTGTATAGTATATCGCACTATACTCCTTAATACTATACTATTCTCTATTATTAGCCCTATATAGCAGTATGACTATATTAGAGTAGAGATGCTAAGCTTTCAGTGTCTATCTTTTAATTATAAACTCATTCAACAGTTTCTACTGAGGCCCTAAACCTGAGCATTGATATCTCCAGTCTTGGGGGCAGTAGCCATGGAAGCAGAGATCCATGAGCAGAACGGAAGAACTTAATGACATATTTCTTATTCTTCAATTATTCGAGTTATCCTATCATACACATGCTCCACTGCCTCATCCACCCAAGCAAATTTTCGAAGTAGTGCCAGCAGATCGTTCAAGCTTCCAACTTTGAGCTCGGAACAATGCCTCTTGAATATATCAAGTATCGACTTGTCAGAGTCTATATCCAAAGCAACTAGCGCGACACTAACACACCATAGCAACAACGGTCGAGGGGTGGTCTTTTCTGCCAGAGAACGAATGCTGGCGCATAATCGTTGTAGAAGCGGCATTCTGACTATAGTCGACCGCGGAATTGGAAAAGTGACATGTGTTGCATACAATTTCAACGCAAGCCGGCAAGTTAGGTAAATTTCTTTGGATAACTCGACCGCCTCAGGGCCTTGATCAGAATGTTGCAGGATCTGCTCCGTGGTTGAGTCCGCGTTCGGTGTTGAGAACAGATGGTAGTGCACATAATTTCGACAATCGCCCAATAGGTCTAGAACCTCTGAGGTACAAGATTCCCTCTTGTAGTATTGCAGCACGCTTGAGAACTGCCCGATGTGTGAAAAGGTAGCAACGAATTCCTGCTGCACAGGCGGATCTAGAGATAAAAGCTCGTCAAAGCCAGATCCAGCATTATCCTCGGCAAAGTAGAGAGCATGAGGCTTGAATAATACAAATGGGGATTCCAGGAACATCTCTTTCCCATCGACGCCCAAGCATGGATAAATCGGTTTCTGAAGGGTATGTGCCGCATTCATCATGTCCGATATTGAAAGAAGCCAAGCAAGGCCAAACTCATGGAGGGTCTGAATTCCACCATACCGACCCAGGAGATCTTGGATGATGGTCCAATGAACTGGGTGATAATCTCGGCTACCGTAGAGATCCAGGGCGTGTAGCGTAGTAAAGGGAGGCTTGAAAGGGCTGGGGTCTCGATAGAGCCGGGTGCCAACTGAATCGTTCACAGCAAAGAAGAGAATGCACATGATGATACTGTCTATGGGTGTCGCACCGGTATATGCGTTGACTTCATTCCGCAGAGCTTCGAGAGCTAGGCCTTTTAATTTGAGTTGCTCTCTCGATCCAGCTTGATAAGATGGGCCACCAAAGGTCAGGTTCAGAACGTCTTGATGATAAGATGCCGACCAGAGGACGGCGTACAGTTTGACCTTGTTGTCAAAGGGAAATGTCCAGAATCGATAGCAGTTGGATGCATAGCTTAAGGGACGGAAATTCGGCCAGATAAACGTGCAAGCAAAATACAAAATCTCCTGCACTTTTAACTGAGAGGTTGTGTCGTCCATGGGGATCATGGGGTTGAAGCTTCCAGCTCCTATATCCCATACTTGTAAAGCAGAAGCTTTCCCTGAAAAAGCTGGAGGCTTTGGTTTTCCACAAAAAGAACACAAATGGACTTGTCGTATCGAAGTAGACGCAGACACCTTTGGCCTGATGGGTCGATGTCCTGTATCTTGGAGTGCGGCGTCTTCACGACAGCTGCAAACTGTGTTCCCTCCACCTCTAGCCAACAGTTCTCGCTCAGCTGTTGCATTCTGTCTTTGCTTAGTCTTCTTTTGGCGATGTGCTTGCTGAAGAAGCCTGGACCGAACCGGCCCCGTCCTGTCCGTCAGCACCGGGCCCCCTACAAAGATGAACCCCCCTGCCTGTCTTTCTTTCGGCCGTGGCGGCATCCTGGACAGGGTGTTGCAGGATGATGGTAGGTAGGTAAGCATGACTGATGTCGAGGTTCATTCACCCCTTGGCTAAGCGGGGGAGGAAAATAAAAACCTCAGATTTGCGGTGAGCAATTTTTTCACCCCTGCCATCTGCTTTTCCCCTATTAGGCTATAACAATTCAATCCTCTCTGCTATGCTTTTTGTATTAGCAATATCCTACAGGCGATAACATTGATGTTAACTATTGGAACTAGAGTGGATTGGTACCCAAAGGTAGTAAGAAAGATATCTCAGAAACAAGTTTCATCGCCGCTATGTTTCTTCTTAGTTAGTACTTGACATTAGTCCACGCTATCATAGCTTCTTCTTACCTGGCTGCTCCAATGGTCTGTATGTAGATATTCCTATACTGGAACAGGGTTCTCATTGTATATGTGGTTTAGACTAACGGAATATCAGACTTGAATACTGACATCTCCAACCTTCACCTGACATTACATGGTTGGTAAATCATACCAGAACCAGCAAGCATCGATATTATTCCACGCAAGGGTTTATTGACGGATGAAAACTAAACTGTGTGCATGTCAATATATTTGGTGGTGCATAGATTCGAGTGCACTCATGAACACGATAGTAACCAAACAAACGACAAGTGGTCACTAACTCGTCTCGGGGGTTTCAGGATCATCCGTCAGATCTCCCAGATAGTGCATAACGTCGCCCAAGAGTCCTGCAGTTTCCCCGGCCTCAGACGATGCTCCCTGCCCTCTCAGCATCTTCATGACGCTCAGCATCAGCCGTCGCTGTCGCCGAAGATCCTTGATCTCGCACCGCAGTGCATCGTTCTCCTGGAGGAGAAAGGTGACTTCTGCGGTGCTCTCGGTGTATCTTCGAAAGAGAGCCTCGTACTCTGTACGAGAACTATCCACCTGTTTCTGAAGCGTCTTCTGTAACTGTTCCCTGCGCTCGCGAAACCGACGTTGCGATTCCCGGTTTTGCAAACGGCGTCTCTTTCGTTCACGTCAGTGCATCAATACCTGAGTCTGCTGCTAAGATAAGTCCTTACGCTCTTGGCCTTTTCGATAATAGGGCTGTGGTAGGTGTCCAAGTGATGTGGTGCAAATATGCTGTCGTTTGATGGTATTAATGACGGGCTGTCGATCAATCTACCACTTGGCGAGGTTATTGTGCTCGACTGGAGATCCTGGGAACTCGCATCTCTGAGGCTCTGATATATGGTCAGTATTACACTTGTCATTTCAGGGCACCAAATACTGTTACCCCATATGTAAGATCCAAAGGCGTCGTAGAACTTTCTCCTGCAATTCCGCCGGATGAGAAGAGTGAGTAAGTGGTGGGACAATGCGTGGCTGTTAGTGGTTCATACTCCACTACTGAAGCCATGTCAAAGGGGGCATAAGTTGGAGCAAGGAGAACAGCAAACACAGCGTAGGAAATTCAAGAATAAAAATCAATAGACAAGATCTTATCGAGGTGATTGAACACATCTTTAAATATCCTCATCTCTTCCTCTCAAACAAATACACAATTCTTTCCTCTAAAGTTTGACGAATGAGAGTCTTTTGAACCACTTCCTTTCTCAGTAAAGCGCAAGATAAGCGAGCACTCAGGCCAATCAGAACGTGGTGAAGCACTTCCACATTTGTCTTAGTCTGTCGGCTAAATAATGTATAGTAACTTCTAAAAGTAGAGCTCGTATAGAATAGGCAGAACGCTTCTACCTATTAATCCACCGTTGGGAGTGGAGCGTTGTTCAACAAATACACTCCCTAATACCTACCGTTATCCTGGCATATATGCAAGTAGATGCACAATGTTTCAGCGTTGTATTTATGTCAACTTATTCCCGAGACTTCGTTCCTACCCTACGTGTTTTCAAGAACTACTCGTCTATCATATTACCTCACGGATAGGAAGTGTTTATATTTTATAAAGTCACGTATCCAGATGGAAGCTATGGATTATCAACCCACAACAAACTTTTACCAGATAACATGTGGATTAAATATTGTTCTTGGTGTATATCATTCGATGGAAAGAATGCACGCTGGCATCAACAATGATGTAGTAAAACATGCCCAAGCTCATTTAGTCCAGTCATAGATTTATGAACTAGCCGTTATCATAGCTGTTAATATCTAAAAACGCCTTTCTGTCACTCACACTCTTATTCTCGGAGCTACGTCCCTAAAAGTTCCTTCATCTTGTTGCCCATAACACCTGGGTGTGGGACTATGATTGCACCCGCATCCTCGAGGGCTTTTGCCTTTGCCTCTGCAGTAACGTCTCCGGCTGAAAAGACTGCCCCAGCATGGCCCATTGTCCTTCCCTCTGGTGCCGTTCGTCCGGCTACCATTGCTATGATGGGCTTTGCGTTGGCTGACTTGCGATACTCTCTGATGAGCTCAGCAGCCTCGAGCTCTGCTTCACCTCCAATCTCGCCTATCACGATGATCCCTTTGGTTTCTTCATGGCCAAAGAAGAGCTTCAATCCATCGGCCAGTGTGGTACCTAGAGGATATTAACTTGGATCCAAGAAGAAGGCACTGGGTCACTCGCCTGGTAGCATATCACCACCCATACCAACTACAATACTTTGACCTAGACCTACGCGAGATGTCGATCCGACAGCTTCGTAACTAAGCGTGCCTGATTTGGATACAATTCCCACACAGCCGCGGGTGTACTGCTTGTAGGGCATAATTCCCACCCGACACTGGTTTGGAGCAATGATCCCCGGGCAATTAGGTCCCACGAGCCTTGTTTTCGATTGTGTTCTCAAGATCTCATGGACGCGTAGCATATCGTGAACAGGTACATGCTCTGCTACCGAGACGAAAAGAGGTACCTCAGCTTCTATGGCTTCTGTGATGGCTTTGGCTGCGAATCGCGCTGGAACAAAGACTGCGCTGACGTGGGGCTTAACCTCATCTACTGCCTGGCTCATGAGCCGAGGACACGTCAAGATTTGTATAGCAGCTTGACACTCACCTCTCGGACCGTGTTGAAGACGGGTAGGTCAAGGTGCGTTTGGCCTCCCTTACCGGGAGAAACGCCTCCAACAACTTTTGTTCCGTACTCTATGGTATCTTGAGCAATTTTTGTTGCCTGTCAAGTGTTAAATTAACTCATCCGTAATCACTGGTTCCCAGGGTTAGGGCTTAAAATTCCCATAGGTACCCAGCTAAAAGCCCACCCAAATGAGCCCATGGGTAACTATAGGTACCTAATT
>JABFAK010000840.1:0-16741 GCA_013266265.1 Fusarium sp. NRRL 66182
ACCCAAGGATCCCGCCCTCTCCGACAGTTCATGATTGTTTCAAAGCCGTGCCAGCATCCCGAATGTCCTCCCCGTCAAGGCATCATCCGCGGCTACTACGAATCGGTCGAAGTCATCCGTGAAGTCCCAGTCGACAACTTCGTGTCTAAGAGATCCCTGTCATCGGCTGATCTACTGGATCGAGAGGAAGTTAGAATACCAAGTCCAAAACCTGGCAGTGAGGGTCACGGGTCAATGCCCCTTGATGAACCATCTACAGCTGTCGAATGGCTCATGGTGACCCGAAGCGACCCTGGTGGTAGTGTCCCACGCTTTCTCATCGAGAAGGGTACTCCTCCAGGTATCGTGGGCGATGCTGGCAAGTTCCTTAAGTGGGTGACTTCCAAAGCTATGCATGGGTTCCCAGATCCAAACGAAGTTCCTGAGGTAAACGAGGGTACTGAGCGTAAAGAAAAGGTTGAACTGGGCAAGGAAGAGTCTTCGGCTATGCCAGCCCCTACCACTAACATTGAACGCGCCAACATTGAACGTGTTGTCGTGCCCCCTGACCAAAACGACCCATTCCCTAACAGCAATGGATTGTACGGCGTAATAGCTGGTGCTATTGGCGCCGCAAGCTCGTATATTCCCGCCAGTCTGTTGAAGACCTGGGGAAACAGCTCTGATGTTGCGTCTACTGATGAGACTGTATCTGACACTCGTGCTCTTGCTGAAGAAAGACGGGATGATGAGGATAGTGATACTTCTTCGATCCGAAGCTTTGCGTCCGCTCTGGAGAGGAGCGTGACCGCCGAGAACAAATCGCCCGATAGCATGGCCGAGTCTCAATCCCAGTCTGAAACGTCTCCCTCCGCCACGCAGCAATCGCAGGCCGACAAAGAGCTGAAAAAGCTCCAACACAAGAGGAAGAAACTTGACGAAAAGGTTGCCAGGCTTGAAGAACGTCGACAGAGCAAACTCCAGGGCGAAAAGGAAAAGGACGCTGCCACATTGGCCAAGATGCGCGAGAAGCATGAAAGGGAGCTGGCCAAGCAGGAGGAGAAATACCGTCGCGAGGTACGCAAGCTCGAAGAGAAGCGCGAGCGTGAACAGCGCAAGGCCGAGGAGCGGCGACGTAAAGCCTCGGAGCAAGAGGAGAAGCATAATCTCTCTCTTGAGCTTGAGCGTGTTCGTGCAGAGCGAGATGTGGCTCGACGTCAGATCGAACTCCTCGAAGGGCAAGTCGGCGAGCTCCAGGCGCAGAACACGCTGCTCGTACGCAAGTTGGGAAAGGATGGCTTGCAGGGCATTGCCAACTCCCCGTCGCCGTCTATTAAGAGTTTACAGAGAGCAAATACAGGAGTCTAAGACATCCCGGGGGGTGTTGGGGGAGGAGGGGGGGAAATACAGGAGAAATATACATAAACTACTACACTACACTACACTTCACATACAGCACACGCGTAACGGCCGGTCTTACTGCAAGGCGTTGGTGGCACGTATTTCAATCGATTTCAAATAATACAAATCATTACTTTTCTTTTCTGCATTTGATGCTTCCTACTTGTCTACACTTTTGCCGTCTTCTCAAGAGGTTGGAGCAAAAGACCTGACATGTGTCCTTGTCCCTCTTGCAGAATACTGCTCAACTTGGCGATGCTTTGATGAGCTTCGGCATCTGGATGATGTGTCATCAGAGCGGCAGAAGCACGAATAACCCGAGATAGGATGGCAAAGACCTCTGGTTTCGATCCGTAACCGAGAGGTCCGTCCTCTCGGCTTACGAGGCTTTGCATCGCTTCCAGGCCCGCGCTCGTCCATGTTGTTAGTGCTTCAAGAGCAGAATCCTTCGAGTCCCACGTAAGACTCTCGTAGATGGATATCCATCGCCGCGTCTCCCTGACCTCGTCTACAAAAAGGTTCTGCTCTTCGATAACAAACAGCGAATCATCAAACTTCATCGCCGCTTCAAGTTGATCCTTGATAGAAATTCTGCCGGACTCGGGTTCAGGGTACCGTGGGAGACCCATGATGCGGCACACAGTCAACTGGCGGAACTTTGAGTGATGGCCAAACCGTTGGGCAAGCCACAAGAGGAGACGGTTGGCGGCTTCAATGGGGACAAGGGCTTGGCCTAGGATGCTCTTGACTGCTGCGGAGCCAATGTCTCTAATGTCGTCGTCGTCGTCGTTGAGAGAATCGTAGAGGGCGAGAAGAGCTGTCATATGCTCTTCATGAGCCCATGATTGATCTTGCTCGATGCTTGTGAAGAAAGAGCAGAGAGATTCGGCGGCGGCTAGACGAGTATCAAAATCCTTGTCGTCTAGACCTGCGTCGGCCATCATGTGTCCCCAGTTCTCGATTCCCTTTGCAGAGACGACTTGGGTTCTGCTCAAGATAGCTGTGATGCAGCCGCTGATTCGAATGACAGCGTTGGCGAGGGCTGGATTGAGAGAACTCAACGGTAAGCAGTGCCAAATCTGTGAAAGTAAATCTGACGAGACGAGGCTGAGATTCTTGCTCTTGAGCACCTGGTCCAAGATGTTGGTGAGATTTTGCAAAGCAATGACGCGGGGCTCTGCAGGACCGATCTTGAGACAAACATCTCGGTAGAGGTTGCAAAACTGCGTGACATCTCGCTCTGAGAGTTTAGATATGTCCCACAGTTTGGGTATCGTCTCGAGTCCAGCTACTATCGTGTTGACGCCCAGTGTCTTCTTGCTCAGGAGAAGAGTAGCGAGATTCTCAATCGAGCCGCTTCCCTCGGAGATGGGGTGCACCTCGTGAATAACACGCTGTGTCCGGAGGAGAGCACCCTCTCGTTTGTTGAAGGCAGGGAACTCGAGTTGAAGACGGCCAGTTCCTCCTGGTCTGGGTAGAACACGTACTATATTCACGACCTCGAGATAGGCGGCGGGGATTTCAGGGGAGTCCAAGGTTTTAATCTCGCGCCAATACTCGATCAGAAATCCGGACAGTTTAGGTGTGTCTTCTGTATGTTTTGTCAGCAGTTGGCTCTGATGCTGGTTACAGGACAGTTCTTACGTTGTAGCTGATCAGGCATGACCTCGCTCAGTCTGTCGATGATGTACTTTAATGCCAGGAGAACACCATGAACATGGTTCTGGACATCTCCGATCTGAGAGCGAACAGACTCAGCAGCCAGACTGGTGATGGTATCCAGCCACTGAAAATGTAGGAGACACGAGCATAGAGTTCTGGCCGCAATTTCACGGACGTGCCAGACAGGGCTGGCCAGATACTTGGCGATATGTATCTGGAGCTCTTCACGGAGGACTTCAGGCGGACCAGCTCTTCGGACGATGTCGAGAGCCGGGAAGACAGACTCAGCTGCTGCTGAGCCTTCAGCTATAGACGCCATCATTTGGTGGCCCGATTTGAGAAGGTGAAGGAGGGTTTTTGGCAATGAAGTGTAGCGGTGGTAGGCGATGCGGTTGGCTTTTCCATCCCAGCCTGCTTCCATGGTCGCTTTGCTTTGATGAGAACCAAAGAGGCAATCTATGAGACTGCGAAGCAGAATCAAACCACAGTTGCGAATCGCCCATAGCTCAGATTTGAGGCCGTTGGCTGCCAGTTCAAGACACTGCGGGAGGAATTTCTCAGACTTGTTCCCCATGGCCGTCAAGTAGGAGCTTTTGAAGATCTCCTTGAGGCAGTTGTAGGCGTGAACCTGGGGCAGATTTGAGCCGTCGGTCTCGGTGACGCGGGCTTCTTGGCTGGCGATCCCCATCAGCTCCGACATGACTTGTTCGAAGGATGGGTTGGTGGTATTGGCGGATAGAACACCCGTCATCATAGCGGGAATGCCGGCAGATCTTCGAGTCGTTGACACTTGAGCATGGATGGCTTCCAATGTGCCCTGGTATGATTTAGCTCCTGAATGATGTAGTTTCGTTGCAAATGGGAATTCTGGACTTACACTGTACCACTTCTCGAGTAGGTTTACACCATTTTCGACACCACCCTCTCCCTGATCGAGATGCTTGACCAATTGGCAACATGTTGAAAAGGTCAGGGCGACAGTAGTAAAAGCACCGCGGTGTCTGAGGCTAGCAAGTTGGGTAAAGGACAAGTTTCCTATCCTTTCATAGACCTCTCTGGATGGTAAGATCCTGCCCTGGCAGGTTCGTTGCTTGATAGAGAGGATCAAGATTCGCATGAGGTTGCTGTCCCTTGTTAGTTAGGTCTTCCTGTTCAAGGACTTGACAACTAACCTAGCTTCGTGAACTGATCGGAAACTGTAGCTTAGTACATCCTTCGTGTCAAGCCCATCTACTTGTTCCAGCTCTTGAGGCAGATGACCTTCCGGCGAGTCATCACAGAGGATATCACGAACCGCTGCCCAGACTCGCTCACAGCAGACCACGAGAGAATCTTGCAGACCCTGCACAGACTTCAATTCATCGTCGGAGAACTGAAGCTCTGAGACCACCTGCCACATGTAACAGAGGGAGGCGAAATCACAATGGAGCGGTGCATCTAGAACCGCCCTGCCAAGGTCGTTCTCTGCTACTGACAGCTTTTCTTCGAGGCCACCAATCAGCTTGGATATGAGGGCAACTCGTTGTTGCTCGTCTTGAGAGAACCGATATAATAACTGAGACACTCTAGCAACACCGTCTGAATGATCAGCTCGGGCAGTCCGGCTGGCGAGCTCTTCGGAGCGTCCCAGGAGTTCTGTAAGCTCCTCATAGGGGTTCGCTTTGCCTTCTGAAGCCATGAGGTAAAAGTTTCGATAGCGTCCGTCTGAGAATATTCTCTTCAGGACTGTGGCTGCATGATCTCGAATATCGTCAAACGGGTCCATGATCAAATCAGACAAGGCTCGCAGCCATCGACCACCAAACTGATCGAAGAATAGAGTCTGGTCGTCTGCAGTTTCCCATGTCTTGGACTTCTCTCCCTCCATTCTAAGAATGAACATCGCCGCCTTAAGCGAAGCAGCATGTCGTTGGTAAGAAGCAGTAGGGGTCAACTCGCTACACAAGAAGCCAATGTACCAGAACAGAAACTTCTCATGGTAGTCCAGACAGTACTGTAGCTGAGATTCTGGGAGGGAGATCAGGTTGGTTCGATACAGGATAGGTTGCGACTCTTGAGCCTGACCTGGCTGGCCCTTTTGCTTGCGGGCAGCCGCTCTCGGAATGCTCTTCTTGAGCACAAAGATGGCACCTCGCACTCTTTTGAACATATCCCGGACCTTTCCAGCCACTTCATTTCGAAACTTGGCGTCTGAGTCTGCAAAGTATGTCGCCAGATGTTTGCGTAGCAAGTCCAAGGCAGTGGATGAGTACGGCCTCGTTGTTGATGGTGAACTCATAAGGAGTGAAAGGGCGAGAGACCGAACTTCGTGGGAGGGATGAGCCAAGACACTTTCTAATACTTTCTCATCAAGTACGATTGATGAATCGGTGTCTGCTGACTTCTCATCGCCCAATGCTACTACAGTTAGCGGATATCAAGACATGCAAGCTTGTAGACTCACCAGGCTCTTCAACCAGGCCAACCTTTTTACCAATCTCAAGAGCCGCGAGCTGCAGCAGGGCCGGGAGATTCAAGTCTATCTCGTCACCTGCAGAGACGGCTTCATGCTCGTTCATTCTCTTCAAGAAACTCAGGGCTTCTGCTTTGTCGGCTTTGAATAGGGGTAAGAAGACGTAGTTCTTGATAGATTCTAAGATGGAAGGTTCCTCGCTCACGGCTTCGAGGAGCCATTTGTGCCATGTCTCGATGCTCAGCTGCGCTGCTGCTTCCTGACCCTGGGCTCTTAGACCGCGATATAAGCAGACGATAAATCTTCCTGCAGTTGGGCAGACAAAGTGAAGTCTCATCCAGTGGAATAATTCAAAGATGAGAGACTTCCACAAGTCCAATGGTTTGGCTGAAGCATCCTTTTGCTGGAAGGCGGCATAGCTGGATAGTATTTCCTCAAGGGTAACGATATCCTTGGTAAGGAGATGGTCCAAAGCCTTTATAGCAGACTTGGCCAGAGGCTTGGAAGACTTTCCAGTCACAATCGACACGAGATTTTCCAGAATTGCATTCTTGTTGGATTGACCTGCCTGCTCGTCTGGGTTCCTCCCAATGAGCTGGGGAAGCAGATCAAGAACCAACTTCATGGACCGGTGGTTGTCTGACTCATTCCACTCAACGTAAAAGTTGAAGAGTTTGATGGTGACATCCCTGGAATACGCCCAACGCCTGAGATTTTGGGAGTGCGACTTTGTGGACTGTTCAACAAAGCCGCAGAGTTTTACGCACGAGTTGCCTGAAGCTCCCCTTGGCTGAGAAGCACCTTCAAGGAGCCTTGAGAAGATCGACTGAGCCCAACTTCAGAATTTTTTGGCCTTAGAATATTTACATCAAAATGGTCTTGGAGGATTTGCGCACCTTGCCTGATCTTCACTTGGCTGCTCCTCGACCCATTTTGAAACGTGATTCGAGTTGGCGATTAAGTCGTCAACTTGCTGAGCCGTATCCTTCATTTTGGTGGTTGAATCTGTGATTTATGAGCACGAACAAAGCACCTTGAAACTTCCACGTCTTTGCCAGACAAGAGAAGATCCCAAGAAACCAGATCAAGCCCCAAATCTTGGATCCTCTTACACCTGATGAAGCCGTCGCAAAAGCTTGACTCGACGAGATACCCTGGATCAAGGGCAAGTCGCATTAAGTAAGCAATCACGTGCCGAAATTCTGCCCTGTGGCCCCACTCCTTCCCTCCTCCCACAAAGATTTTCTGAAATCGCTGGCGCGAGACCGATTTTAGACTCCTCAACCACATTCGTCCTGATCACCATTAGAGTATACTGCTATCTATTGGGAGACTGTCAAGATGTCGAAGATCACAGTCGGTACGATTGATCCTCACTCAGGCTCGACTCGCTCGTAGAGTCTACATATACGCCTGCCGTCCAATAATTCGACAATGTGCTAACTACGATGCAGCTAATGTCCGGACGCAAGTCGACGACCTCTTGCTCTACTCCAACGAGACCAAGAAGCGAAACTTCCTTGAGACCGTTGAGCTTCAGATTGGCCTGAAGAACTATGACCCTCAGCGTGACAAGCGTTTCTCTGGCACCATCCGCCTGCCCTCCATCCCCCGCCCCAACATGTCCATCTGGTACGACCCAGGCCCTAGCAAAAAAGGAAAACAAAGTTGACTAACATTTTGATAGCATTCTCGGTGATCAGCACGATATCGATCGTGCCAAGCACGGCGGTGTCGACGCCATGTCCGCTGATGACTTGAAGAAGCTCAACAAGAACAAGAAGCTCATCAAGAAGCTTGCTCGCAAGTACGATGCCTTCGTCGCTTCCGAGGCTCTCATCAAGCAGATTCCCCGTCTCCTCGGTCCCGGTCTGTCCAAGGCCGGCAAGTTCCCCACTCCCGTCTCTCACGCCGACGACCTGACTGGCCGCATCAACGAGGTCAAGTCCACCATCAAGTTCCAGCTCAAGAAGGTTCTGTGCATGGGTGTCGCCGTTGGCAACGTCGAGATGACCCAGGAGCAGCTCGTCGCCAACATCATGTTGGCCATCAACTACCTCGTCTCCCTGCTCAAGAAGGGCTGGCAGAACGTTGGAAGCCTTACCATCAAGGCTTCCATGTCTCCCCCCAAGCGCCTGTACTAAGCGTGTTTCTTTTTGGCCCCTGCCTGAGATGGTTTGGTAGTCATGTTCGCTGAGACGCGGACACTTTCAGCTTAGACTAGGACGGCGGGAAAAAAATGAACACAATGAGACAAAACATGGTCCATTAATGTGACATGAACTGAGTGTGCCTTTTGTAATTTTTGAAGCTATGTTTGAACTGAAAGACGAAACCAACGGCCAGTGCGTCTGACATGCTTTGCAGCTATATTCAACGTTAAGCTTCCTGTAGAGCCATACTATTCAAGCCATGCACAAAACACCAGAAACTCATGAAACGAGAAGAGATAGAGAGAGTTGAGACGGGCTGCTCGCTTCTGAAAGTTGTAAGAAAAGCTGCATAATGCGACAAATTTTGCTTGAAAAAATAGCATTTGAATGAAGGGGATCTCGGCAGCAAAAACAGGAAACAAGAAGTCAATTGTGTTCATGAGCTGCCCCATAAACCTGAAAATATAGATCGTCATTAATTCTAGTTCATACGCGGTAAAAACAAAAGAAACAACCCATAACCCCTTTTTTTTATTTTGGGCAGCTTTTCGTTACCCTCCAAGCGACGAGACCTCGTCGCCCTACCACCCTTGCCAGGGTGTCCCAAACGCCGTCGTCGCCAAAGTCCAAATCATCCAGGTTCAGGTGTTTCCTGTAACGCCAAACCTCTCTAAATCGTAGCCCCTCCAAGCCCTTGTTGGGCAGATAGGGGTCTAGCCACGTCGCTGATGCTGGGGCAATTAGATATGTGCCATTCTTCTCCTTCAAATACTCCTGGCTACGTCTGTCGGCTGGAGTGTCGCAAGTTGCGAGTCGACTTAGTTGCTCAAGAAGCAATTCGCCCTTGAGACCCATAACGTCTCGTGTTGTCAAGACCTCGTTTTTCCCGTTGAGCAGCCAGATTGGCGGTGTGTAAGTCTTCCACCAGATGGCTTGGGTTGCATCTGGTTGCTGACTCAAAAAGACCTGTCCTGGCACCACACCTCCTTGGTGATAGGTGCCCATCAACGTTCCGAGGATAAGGTTAAACACGATCCAAACTATCGTCCAGATCCGAAATACTGTTGCGTTTCGTGGGACACGGATTGACGATAGAAACAGCGGTACCGTCGGCAATAGGAACCTCGCCTCTTGATGCTGGAAAACCGATAACACAACCAAGCCGGACAGCGCAGAGTAGAGTCGTATCGACAATTTAGGCTTAAATACCAGTAGCGCCGCAGCTGGACCCAGCAGCAACGGCAAGTTCCCCACCATGTGCTGGTACCAAGGATGAAGCCCATGCTGGGCCAGATTCTCGGTTGCTGAGTTGTACTTGAAGTTGTTAAGGGGCGTGATGACGGGGTTTTGGATCAAGTCGGTCCATGTGACCGGGTTTGGCAGGTAAAATGCAGTATCCAGACCGATTGCGACAACTGTTGTCACGGCTGCAGCTAGAGTAAAGCAAAAGAGAGACGCGGGTCTGTGGATTGGTTAGCTAGAGCACTTCCGCGCCAAGCGCATTCAAATGGGATGACTCACCTTTTCCAGAAGACTGGAAGCAGTCCAAGTCCAGGGACAACAAGAAATGCCGGAAATGTGATTCTGTTGAATACACCGAATACACCTACTACACCGAGCACAGTAGCAGATAGAACACATGACCGTTGCTGTAAGTTGATCTTGTCAGCTGATATCCTTGTTAGTGGTGATGGTGTGGGAGCAACGAACCCGTGGGTCAGTGACTCGCTGAATCAGAACAAGACTCCATGCAACAACAAGTGTTTCTACCGAGTTGGAAAACGTGTGCGTTTGGTAGGTCCAGGTCACGTAAGACGAAGCGACAAGGAGGACGGCAACACGGCGATGCCTCGGTGACGGGATCAACTCATGCAACGCCCAATCTTCAAGCACAAAGCTTATGACAAACATGAGAACGCGCAATGTCCAGAATACTGCAATAGGTGGAATCTCCCCGTCTTTTCCATTACCGATCCATAACCATCGTAGGAGGAGCATGGGTAGACCATAGACAGGCCATAGTGGAAATACACTTCGGATAGGGTTCTCGCTTGTGAATTCCCAAGTGTGTCGAACAGGATAACTAAAGATTTGGCCTGTTCATGCAACGCGACAGTCAGCACCAGCATTTGCAGTGGCATGAAAGTGAAATGCAACTTGGCGAGCGCGTTCAGCCAGCATTGACCACTAGGCCGTAGCAGCATTTCCCGTCATGCCCAAAGATCCAACATGGGCAAAAACATACCGGCAATGACCTCCGGGCCTTGGAAGTTTTCGTCTGGGTGAAGATAGCTAGGCGATAGTGCAAACCACAGTCTGATGAGGACGAGCGTAAGATATGTGCGCCGCCACATAGTTGGTTTCAACAGGAAGGGGCAGGAGGAGCAAGCATGGACCTTGTTTCAAGGTGCAAGGGCATCGAGCATTTGCAGCAACAAACGGCGAGAGTCGGTTCGCAATGCAATAGAATCCAACTCAGAACTGGCGTAGCAGTGTCGCAATCCGATGATGGTCTAGTGAGCCCAAAATATCTGAGCTGCAAGTTGCAAGAAAACAGGTATAAACACGGTCTATGTATCGTGATGCGCCGCGAATATGTGCGTGGTGTGGGTGCGGTGTCGAGGTTGCGACAGCTGTCGAGGATGAGGGGCAGAGAAGAAGAGGAGGAGAGAGGAGGAGAAGAATGATTGGCTATGTGCTGCTTTCTATTAGGTCGAAGGGAAGAATTTATGATAGAACAGGGAGGGACAAGAAAATAAACAAGAATACGAGGTGATGGGAGGGTGATGTAGCTCAGGTCAAGTTTAAGTCATGGTAGGTATGGTACATAGGTGAGTGACGCCAGCTCCCCCACTGTTGGGGTAGAGGTTTTAGGGGCCCTGCTCTGGGTCTGATTCTGATTCCCACACCCCTGGCTTCACCTTAAAGGGCCAGCGCCAGCTCATGGAACCAGGATCCATCTGATTGAGAACGCCCAACTTACAGCGTGGCCAGTGGGAGCCGACGCCGCGTCCCGGGATGGACGGGACTAGGGGAAGCGATGAGGTGGCCAGAGGAGAGCACCCACAGCGTCTATCAACCCGCTAGAAGTTTTCTTAGGGACTGCGGGACAGGGGGAGGCGAATTCTGTGGGGCCCGTTGTTCATGGGCTCGCTCTCGAGCCCCCTGAGAATGAAGCGAGTTGGATGTCTTGCAGCTAGATTATTATTGATGCTGGCTATAAACCGTTGAGTAGACATGGCCGAGACTTGTCGAGAGACATCCTTATCATGATCCGAAACAGAGGGCATCACGGCAACCTAAACGCCATAAAATGCCACTCGAATTAATAATGCTCAAAAGGCTTAGTTGATGGCATGGAGCTTCCATATGCTATGCTAAACCAATTGTGATCAAAGATCTGAGAGTCGCCGTCACTAATACGCCAGCGCCAAGGTAGCAGACAATTACCAGGGCCACGGTATGGTAGTTAAAGAATTAGATACCCACAGACGTATTATTAATTGCAGCTGGACCCATCGACAGTACCTATCACCAGGCTATGGCCAGGGCCTGTTCTCCCCATTCCCAGTCAAGGTCTCCTTGTCAACACGTGTTGGTCTCCTATTCTGCCGCCCCGCGTATCGCAAGTCGCACGATTCTGCTGTATGGGAAGATCTATGGACCATTCCATGATGGGAGCGAGCTCGAGTACGGATACTACAGTGTCTCACCGTCTGTATGTGGACAGGCGGTTGAGAAAATCGTTACAGTATATCATGATGCCCTACCGCCGTCCTGGATCGCTCGCATGCGCTTCCGACAATCCAATGATGGAAAAGGTGTACCTTGCTCTGCCTGCCGAGTAGCTAACATAAGGAGACAGAAAGGTGTCTTGTTAAGAAGAGTCCAATACTTACCTTGGGTAATCATTAATTATTTTTCAACTTGGACAGATGTAATAGGAAATAGAGGTTTTACCTAACGAGCTTAATAAAAGCTAGTCTTGCTCATGCCATCTTCCCACGTCTTGCATGGCATGGGGGTTTTGTCTCGATATCGAAAATCCATCACCGCCTTTGTTGCACGGTTTTGCCATAATACCGCCTCCGTTCTTTGTAAAACTCGGCCGACCGTGCGTCATTTCATGGTCTTTGCCTTCTTTAATAAGTTCACGGAGATATCTGACCATGTTTGCGATCTGCGAACAGACACGCAGAGGACGTGCAATCCCGACTCTCAGCATGGATGGATACCGTTAGAGATTCTTATCAGGGCATCACGCACGATCATTTTATTGTCTGTCCGTGGCTGACGGCAGAGTTAAAAGTCTCTTTGTCTATCTACTCGATCCCTAACTAAATGAAACTAGATGATAATAAAAAAACGTCAGAACAAGGGATAAAAGTCGAGTTGAATGGAGTGAGTGCTATTAGTTGCAATGACGGTCTCTTGAAGTCATTTGGCGCAAAGACTTGGGACCCCCAGCCATGGGCGCAGTCATTAGGTCGAATACTCCGTACAATAGCATCAATGACACCTCAAGAAGCACTGCATGAGATTAGACTTCTGTGCCGTCCGTGCGATTTCTGGCCAGAAAGTAAGTGACAAGAGAAAAGTTGCAAGTTCGGTCAAATGCCGAAGTTTTTGTGAAACTAACCATGCGAGTGTTCCAGATGGCAGCGAGAGGCTTTCCATGTGCTGCAGATTTTGCTGGCTCATTGAGGGGATCATCATTGTTGGGTTCAAAGCTTGTCCGAGCTCCATGCAAGTCAACTGCAGCCTTGTGTGCTTATGCCTTGTGTACTCTGTGCTTCGTCTTTTGTTTGGGTGTTTGACGATACACACTTCCAGAGACAAGCTACATCCAAAGCACAAATGTGCACAAATATGCATCCTTACGCGCAAGTAACAAGGCTATCAAATAAGAACAAAGAGTGCTCTGCCATTTGGTGGTAGCAACACTGTGTTCAAAGATAGCAAAGTCATTCTTTTGTGCTTTCATCCTAAACCTCTCAAGACTTTCCTTATTTAACTGAAGCATTGAAGCATACCTACCTACCTACCTACATAGGTACCGGGGACTAGGTAGGGATATCTAAATTTATCAATCCAGCCATCTTCTAACTTTAGGTAGCCGTCTGACGCCTTCGAAGGCAGCAGCAGCCAACTAACTCCACTACATAACATAGACTCCTATAAATGCTTTAACTTTCCAACCTTGACGTACCACTCGCATCTTTGACTTTACTCATATACATCAATCTCAGACCATTTAAAGGTCTCTCATCGCACTCACAATCACAGCAACAACCGAAACCGCAACCGCAACTGCAGCCATCAAGCAATACCCAAATCTTACTAAGCAGCAAGCACTATATCAAAGGGCCTCCATTCACAGCCCTGTGCCTCAAGGTACGTCATTGGTCAAAATCTTAGTCGCACGTTCAGCCGACCCCGCAGAGACTGGCTGATTCACCTTACCTTACCTAACTTCCTCCATCTTTCAACCTCATCAAAACAATCACGAACCTCTCTTCGCCTTCACTTCGCTCACATCATCAACAGCACATCTAGAAACAAACAAAAACCCCGTTCACAATGTCTGATACCACTTCCAACTCCAAGATCTGGTTGGCCTCCAACGACAACGCCAGCATAGAAGTCGGTACGTTAGCGCCATTCTGTGACGTTTTTGCTCGACGGCTTGCTAACAATTTTGATAGACCGCGTTGTCGCCGAGCGATCAATGTTGATCAAGAATATGCTGGAGGACGTTGGCGATAATGACATTAGCCAGAGCAACCCCATCCCTATTCCTAACGTACGTTGCCCCCCATTGCTGTTGACACTTCATATGCTGACCTGTCATCATTTAGGTCAACGAGGCCGTCCTTCGCAAGGTCATCGAGTGGTGCGACCACCACCGCAACGACCCCCCTCAGGCCCAGGATGATGAGTCCGACGCTCGCAAGAAGACCACCGATATTGAGGAGTGGGACCAGAAGTTCATGCAAGTGGACCAAGAGATGCTCTTCGAGATCATTCTTGTACGTTGCAACTATTACGCCTCCATTATCAAGACCACAAAATACTAATATACCACTACAGGCATCTAACTATCTCGATATCAAGCCTCTTCTTGATGTCGGTTGTAAGACTGTCGCCAACATGATCAAGGGCAAGTCTCCCGAGGAGATTCGAAAGACCTTTAACATCACCAACGACTTCACCCCCGAGGAGGAGGAGCAGATTCGCCGTGAGAACGAGTGGGCCGAGGATCGCTAGTCTACTTCAGGGAACTGAAATGGGGATTTAGAAGTTGTTCTTGTCGCCTTGATTTTCTGGTCATTGGTCGCAGGCCCTTGTTTTGGGCCTGCCTGTCTAGTGCTGGGTTGCACGAAGCTCATGAGTCATAAGGGCCTATCTGGCGTTATAAAGTTTGTTTTTCGGAATCCTTGGGCGTATCGGTAGATTAGTGCTTAGGCTTGGTTCAAGGCATTATCACTTCTGCCGTCATTTCTCGTGCTGCGAGTGCTTGTGTTAACAGCCCCAGGCTCTAGTAGCAATGAATGCGTGTGAACATGAATCCAAGCGTGATGTGTCTTGATTCGACTACTTGAATCTTTTATCTTGGTATACAGCAATCCGTTCAACAAGACGCCACATGGACAGCACTGGCTTTGTCGGTCACGATATAGAGTAGACTGCATCGATGTAGTTCATGGCCCGTTTTTCTTTTTGGGGCATCAAAGTCTTTGCGTTCCTTTTTTTCCCTATGACCGTCCGTGACATGAAGTAACCGCAATAATAGATAAACCAAGCAACCGGCCCATCCCCCCGTGCGCTGACAACACAGCCTCGTCCTTCACGCCATAACAAATCATTCCTCCCTTTCCGTTCACATCATTGTGATTCCATGCTCAAGAGAGAAAAGTCGGATGCTGGATGCCACAGGCTCGGGGGCGGATAACGGTTGAGAGAGAAGCAGCTTAGATGCCGATGCGGGTCTTGCGCCAATGCCTTCGCTTAGCGTTGTAGCTATTGATGGAATGTTAGTCAAGGGTACTCTCGATGTGCGCGGGCGGGTTCGTGAATCGAGAATTCGTTCGTAAGAGGAGGGATCAAACGCACCGGATAGTGTTGCCAGTTCGGAGGCGAACCCACTGAGGAACCGGGCGGTTCTGCTTCTGGGCCTTGGCAAGCTTTTGCTTGGTGCGGAAAGACTTGTGGCTCTGTAGGAAGAAATATGTGTT
Source organism: Fusarium sp. NRRL 66182 (assembly GCA_013266265.1). Taxonomy (NCBI): domain Eukaryota; kingdom Fungi; phylum Ascomycota; class Sordariomycetes; order Hypocreales; family Nectriaceae; genus Fusarium; species Fusarium sp. NRRL 66182. Next base: position 14,883 of record JABFAK010000840.1, read on the forward strand.
AGCGATCGAGAATCATGGGAGCAAGCCCCTCTCCTCTAGGCATCACATCTCGGTCTCCTTCATCGTCGACGGCGATAGAGATGAATTCTTTCATTTGAACGTTTCATCGTCGACAACGAAGAGAGCGTGCGCGCGTATTTCGAGAGGGATCGTAGACAGGGTGCGGGTAGTCATACCGGCATGGTGACGGCGTTGATGGTCGAGTCTGTCAGTCAATGCCAAAGGTGGTGATCGGATTCGGAGGAGTTGAGACGACAAAGAATTTTGCCCGCACTGGGAGAGGGCGAGAAAGCCCTAGAGTCTGTGGGTGTGGCGTGGCGTGGCGTAGTGGAACTGTGGCGTATCGATTAGTTTATGCCTCAGGCTTCAGAGGGGCTAGGTGGTCAGGCTGATGAGGTAAGCTTTTTTTTGTTGGCTTGTGACTTTGGTCTGCAGGCTTGGACTCATGACAAAATCACTCCTCATGGAACAGGGATGAGCGGCAAGGTCTGCAGGGTTGATCAACCTTGGATGGAGGCCTCACAGGAAGTTAAAGAAGAGCTAAGTTGATACTAGTAATGCTTGATGAAGGTTGAATTGATCTGCATATGGGATATATGCTACCTACTATGCTATACAAAGCACTATAGCCATAATAATTGTATTGCTCAACCATAGGTAGGTACCTACGGAGAGTTAGTATTCCAGATGCACTACCGGGCATATCGGCCATTAATGGGGGATAACGCCTATGTCTCAGGAGTTCTTCTAGAGCATCGATGCTCTAACAGGCCAAACGAGCATCTTTTGAATCATAGGGGTTGTTATTTATTCGGTGGCTTGCTATTATTCATCGGCTTGAGCTGGTGAATATAAATACATTCAGACTACTACACCTAGGTAGGTAGGTTGTTAAACACCACGTCTCCTTTAACTCGACTTGGAACTTAAACTATCTCATTTTCACGAAAGCTAAAGTAAGTCGTAATGACACAAGCTTAATCCGACCAAAATCAATAAACTTCCCTACCGCCAGTTACATCTACAACTTTCATCACTACAAGGTTTAAGCTGAAATCAGGTGGCCCAGATTATTTTGTCAGGCGCTTGGACCAACTCTAAGCCGCCAAACAAAAAAAGCAACTTGTCCATCAAGTCCTTTTTGAATGCATGAACTTGGGAGGTCCAGAAAAGGGGATCTCTAAATTACCTTCTTCAGCTGCCAAGTCCCCTACTTAATCGGCTGGGTTTGCTACCACGAGCCACGATAAACGACGCACCTTTGGATTTTCCCGACATCTCGACGGCCCAAACACCTTCTTCTCCTTCAAGTACGAAACGAAACATCAAAGAGCGGAAGCGCAAGGCGGAACAAGATACCCCGGGACAAACGGAGCAATAGAAGCATAACACCACCACAACTTGTTCATCATGGGCAATTCAGTGTCATGGATATCCAGCCTTCTATTTTCGAAGAAGGAGATCAGGATATTGATTCTGGGTCTGGTAGGATGACGTCTGTCCAGCTTCAGTCTGGGCTTGGACGCTAATGAGACGGCTTATATAGGATAACGCTGGCAAGACGACGTTGCTATATCGACTCAAGGTTCGAAAATCCCTGGCTTATGCGGAACCGACCACGTATACTAACCGGCAACTCCCCAGGTTGGCGAGGTCGTCACCACGATACCCACCATTGGTTTCAACGTCGAATCCGTAACATACAAGAATCTCAACTTCAACGTCTGGGTACGAACCCTCGATCATCCCCAGCTCGGAAACGGCGAATGGGCACTAACGCGGAGCAGGATCTTGGTGGTCAAACAAGCATCCGGCCATACTGGCGGTGCTACTATGCCAACACGGCAGCCGTCATCTTC
>JABFAK010000843.1:0-12960 GCA_013266265.1 Fusarium sp. NRRL 66182
GATCTGACAGCTTGGTGTGGTTTCTAGCAGCCTCAAGTCATGTTAAGGGGCCCGAGGAGGGTCCATGAAAGGACGAGATCATGTCGATTCGGCGAGTGAGCGAAACTATTCGAAATGGGGCAGTTTAGCAGTTGTATCAAAAGGAAGAGAAACTTTCTTTAACTGTTACAAAACCTTGGTCTCGGTAGCTCTGGCTCTGGCTCTGGCTCTGGCTCTGGCTCTGGCTCTGGCTCTGAATCTGGTTTTCTGCCTATGCTCCAACCTACGTATCTCCAAGGCAATGTGCTTCGTGGGCCTTTTCAGGACCGAGAGAAAGAGGGAGAATCTGACGCTCGATAACTTGTGGTAAATATCAGGCCTGGAGCGGGAACAGGAACTTCGAGGCAGGAAGAAAGACAGAGAAGGGGGGGATCGATGTTGAATTTTCCGGGTTTTCTTTTTGTCGAGGTCTGTTGAGAGTGAAGAAGGGAAATACAGGAGGGGAGAGGCAGTTTGGCGGTGCGTCAGGTGCCTGTCACCGACTAGATACCTAGTAAGTAAGGTACCTACTCCTAGGTAAGTACCAAGGTAGACACCAGCATCTCTGATCTGAACAAGCCAGCAGTGAATGGCGAGAACAAAGCCCTCCATGAACTGCCAATGATTGTGCTCCTGAACATCGAAATTGGTCCTTTATAGGTAGGTACTCAGTAGTAGTTTATGGATATGGGATCGACACTGCAAGGAATTCCCCAGATTAAGGGCTCAGACTAACCAAGACAGGGCAAGACAAAAGATCTGACAGATGGCGTTTTTTGTTAGAGACAATTGCTGCTCTCGAGTGTTTCTTGGGTGCAGATACCTAGAGTTACCTGGTAGTATCTAACTTCTATGCCCCATGCCTCGTGCCTCATGCCTTATGCCCTATGCTTCATGGCCGTTTCTAGCTTCTTTTCCGTTACTTTACTGGCTTTGCTGGTTGGAAGCTGCCGAATTTTGGGCCTGTTTCCAGGTGGCAGAGTAAAGTTACGTACTGACGAAACATCCTTTACCCCTGTCCCGTACATTGAACTTGCTTCACCTTTGTTCTAGATGTGAACACTATCAAATACATGCTCTGTTCTGTCGTGTTCTGTTCTCGATGTAGATCTATCTATCACGCCGTTGTATCAATGGTGAGTGAGTTCTAACTCTTTTGTCTCTCTCTCGACCCGGAAGATAACCGATTTGATTATTTCTATCCCATCACGATCCATTATGGTCTCTACAACTGACTTCATCGAGTCTCTCTCTATACCAGTCCTCTCTCTGCTTTATCGCAAACCGCTAAAAGCCAATAATCAAGAGAATGCGCCCCCTCTCTTAGATAGTCCGCAAAAGGGACAACCCACGCTCTTCATCTTCTACACGGAATACCCCTGAAAACGCAACAGAGCGCACAATTCCAACATCTACCAGTAGGGAAACTACCTCCTCCCATTTTCATCTCCAATCTATAGCGTACCATTTGCGCTCGAAATGGCGTGCGTAGTGTGTCTTGCTACAGATTTCTGCTGGAGTGACAGCTGCGCTCGACAATGCGACCAAACAGCATCGTGTGGTTTTATTCAAGAAGATGTCACAGCGTGTCTCCTACGAATAGCTTCACAGACTTTTGTAGACGCGCTGACCCTGTTTTATTGGTACAATCTGGAGAACTAAACTCCACACTTGCCAGTGGTGGGATACAAGATGAATCGATCTGGCGCGCGTCATGGCCGTCTTTTCGACGATGGAGACTCCAGTAAATACAATAACCACTCCATAGGACCTCTGAGCATAGGATCAAGTCAATGGAATCACCTGAATACTGCAAAATTGCATGCAATGGGCCAATATGCCGAGTGAGCGAAGGTGCACTGGAACTCTACGATTTAGGGGCCGGGCTGTCGTATGAAAGGGATAATGTAAGCGAGTGCTTCTTTCTATCAAAAGTCTGACCAGAACCAAATCCACAGAGCGATGAATCACTATAGGCACTGGCGTAATGCAAAGGGGGACAGGACGAGGTGCATGGGGAGTTTTCAGGGGTTGGCCAAGAGCCTTGAGCATGTGACTAGGGCCTTGTTCAGTAAGGAAGATTCTAGCTACGATGATTGTGATGTGTTTGAACTCGGTGCTGTGGCAACCTGTAATTTCTGTGGTGGTGATTTATTCTGCCCACGCGCTGCAGCTCTCCCCTTTGTTCTCCTATCCTCCACCACCACCACCACAACATTGGCATTACACTTGAGGAACTCGCCTTGATTTCCTTCGGGAATGCTGGGATTGTGGTGGTAAATTGTTCTACGTTATCTCTGTCTTGGTAACCTCATTATTCCATTCATCGTTTTCTCTATCATCCACGTGGTGGTAGCCTCGCTCTCCTATCCACGGCATCCTCTATCATCCGAGCGGTGGTAACCTCAATCTTCCATCCCCCGTCTTCTCTATCATCCGGGTGGTGTTAGATTCACTCTTCCCTCTAATACCTGCCCGATCAAAGATCTCGCATCTTCTCCTTGATTTCTACTCGACACTCACTCGACTGTTACTTCACCCCATCGCCCTCTTCTACTCCCATCTTTCGAGACTCACTCATGCATCACTCCTGATTCTATCGTAAAACAAGCCCAAGATGGAGAGCATCAGAAGCACCGCTTCCCTCGAAAGGCTGGCACCAGAGATTCTGGCAAACATCGCCAAGAACCTGCTAGCTGGCTGTATCTTCAGCATGACTCTCACTTCTCGTACCATGTTTTACAAGGTCAACCCAACCCTCTACTCTCTCGACCTTGAGAAGGAAGAACCTCTTGGTCTTTCTCACGCTGTCCGCCAGCCAGCCGAAGACCTTGCCCTCGCTATCTTGGCCAGGTACTCGGACGAGAAGCTCAGTGGCAAGATCAACACCACGTACCGTTTGCACTTCAAGAGAAAGCACATCCGATTCACCGCACTTCATGCCGCGGCAGCCAATGATCATATTCGTCTCGTCCGCAAGCTTCACTCGCTTGGGGCCAAGCCTTCTGCCGTCGGCTACAACCTCCCAACCCTCCTGGGACCCAAGTTCCGCAGGAAACTGAACCAGTTTCCCAAACTCAAGCATCACCTTTTCGAGATTGAGTGGATGCCTAATTTTGCTCCTATCATCCTAGGATGTCTGCGCATGTATCTTCTCCTGGACGATTTATACCCTAGTGGCATCGTCGCCAAGTCCATGCCCCAAGATGCACGCAACAATCAGTCAGCCGGTTCGATTCGGGATCCTCGCTTTCATGTCATGACCCTTCATCATTTGGCATGCATAATTGACTCGCCGGACCTTCTAAAGTTCGCAATAGATCGACGCAACCATGTCAAGCATCTCGCAGCTGGTATCATGCAGAGTTCGGCCCTTCATCTTGCTGCCGGTGCAGGCAGCCTCTCGGTCATTCCGCAACTCACCAAAGAACAGATTGGCATTTCCAAAGTCTCTATTCTGGACGGCCTCGGAGAAACTCCCCTTCACATTGCAGTCGAGGCTGCCATCGGGTCCAAGGATGGCAAGGAACGAAGCAAGGCTCTGAAGGTGATTGAGGCTCTGTTTGCTGCCGGGTTTACCCCTGGCCATCGGCAGGCCGGGAAAAATCTTGGAACCTCACTCCATATCGTAGGATACATGTTGCGGCGCCACTGGTCTGAGAATCACCGAGTCATCAGAAAGGTTCTCAAAATGTTGTTCCGGCGCGAAAGGGAAATCGAGATGCGAACATCACTGGCCGAACAGCGCCAGCCCAACTACAGATCTGCCATGATCAACCTGACCAACTCCCTTGGAGAAACTCTGCTGAACCAAGTGGCCGAGGAAATCATCAATAAAGGGGGCAATACCTCGCTTGAAAAGCTGTTCATGGACCTAGTCGTCTTTCACAATGCCGACGTCAACTTGAATGTCAACCTCGTGCCCATCGTCTTCCAGAACCCCCGAAGCGAATACAGAGTCTCGATCATAACTCAGGCCGTCAGGTCTCAGATAGCTGGCAGATCAGGGCTTAACAGTTTCATCCAGGTTCTCAGGCACTTTGATGCTGCATCGCATCCGACCGACATGAGCCATACCGACGTTGACCCATACTCCAACAATAGTTTATTTCACTTTTTGCATCGGCCTATCCACCCAGACTTTGTTGAGCAGACAGTTCAAGACGCGCTTGTTCACCTGGATCACTCGACTTCCACCTAATAAGGGCAACTTTCACTTAAGCAGCGGGGAGGTTGCTTAATATGGATTCATGAAGCATGGGACTTGAGCGTTGGGACTCGTATCATTCGCGCACAACGGCAGCGAGGAATTGTTTTTCATTTCATTTTTTCTCTCTCTCTCTCTGTTGAACGGAGGCATCTATACAGCCCCCATCTTGCATCTTCCAAGAGCCTACCCTCGTGTACGAGAGACAAAGTAGTTGAAAGGAAGTAATGGATCTAGGAGGCCCTTTTCCCTTTCCACCTTGCCAAAGGGGAACGGGCGCCGAGAAGTCTTTGGCCGTTCTAGGACAGACCTGAGAGTCATTGCCGCAGTGGGAAACCTCAAGATGCATGTACGAGACTTGTAAACTATGTACAGCAGTAGCCTATCGCCTCAATATGCAGGCCTAAGAAGAACACACTCCAGAAACCCAGCCGGTGTATCCGTGATAGCTCAATGTGGGTGATTGTGAGAGTGCTTATTTGTCACCGGGAGATAGACCAGATGTAGATTGTTCTCCCTCCTTATCATCCGCAGCTGGGAATACAATCATGATGTGAACAACCATTCAACCATTCTGTATAACCCCAGCCACCATAAACTCCAACTTCCTAATCAAGGCTCCACAGTGATTGCTAGTGAAGTTTGATCTCGAACTAACATAGAGGTCATGAGATACATTACCTGGGGTCAGTTGCATATGCCTCTAGATAAACACAAACCATCTTCGGCATTGAACCCAAACACACTCTAGCTCACATGCATAATAAATAGAGAACTTCCCGACAAGGACCTGAGGGTGCTGTCTACTGATAACGAATCTCATGCAAGTAATATCTAGGCTCATGCAGATGATACACGTGATGGTAGTTCTCATAGGCCGATGGCTGAGTCTCCGTACACAACAAGAGATAGTAGACATCTCCAACGACAAGGATCCTCGTCTCAAGTCTCGGACGCCAACTTCCCCAAAAGGCAGGTTTCCTGTCATCCAACCCCACAGTCCAAGCTCAAATCGAGTATTTCCGGATGAAGATCGCCGGCACTACCTTATCAGCGTGGGACCAACTCAGCCTTTGACTGGACCCTTAGACGGCACTGCAAATATACCGACAAACCTTGGGGTCATGTCAGATTGGGCCATTGGCGCAAACCGTGAAACTCGGTTGCTTGGCGGGATCATCAAGTGCCTATCACGACACCTCGTGCCTGAGAGATCAGCGGGTTTGATTTCCGAGATAGGGAGGGTCGGTGAGGGTATCGTGAGAAGAGGCTTGTCGAACAAGGAAGGAGGATGAAACTATAGGGTTTTTGGCATGCGGTTGGAGGATAGGAAAACTGTAGGGTGATTAGTAGAGGAATATCAAGAGGATGCTTCTGGTTCTGGGGTTGTTGGGTATAAAGACACACAAGTGTAGCGTGCTGTGATACACATTACTCCTCTCTCAGGCCCTCTCTCTCCCCCTCTCTCTCCCCAACTACACAACCACGCAACTACACATCTCAAGATGAAGTTCTCCCTCGCTCTTCTCCTCCCCGTCACAGGCGTTCTCGCTGCTCCTGCACCCGTTCCCGTGAGTTAACCATCATCAGCTCACCATAGTATCAACCTCTCTAATCCTATACAGCCCGGTATCCCCAGCGAGTCCAACGCTCGAACTCAGCTCAACGGCCTGACCGTCCGAGCCCACACAAACACAAACACTTATAACAGAGACCTCTTCCCCCACTGGGAGACATACGAGGGCGCCTGCAACACTCGGTTCGTGCTCCAGACTCAACCGGTGAAGGACATGTGCTGACTTTGCTATAGCGAGTTCGTCTTGCAGAGAGATGGAAGAAACGTAGTGCAGAATTCTGCTTGTGCTGCCACGTCTGGAACGTGGGTGTCGCCGTACGACGGAGCGACTTGGACGCAGGCCAGTGATGTCGACATTGACCACATGGTTCCTCTCAAGAACGCCTGGGTTGTGAGTGGCCTCCAATCCTTCCCTGTCAACATCGGATAACATGAACAGTCCGGCGCTGCTGGTTGGACCACCGCACGACGCGAGCAGTTTGCCAACGATGTGACTAGACCCCAGCTGTGGGCAGGTGAGTCAAGTCTCTACTACCTCTCAGAGTATACACCAGAAGCCAACACCAGGATAGTCACCGACGATGTCAACCAGTCAAAGAGTGACAAGTCCCCTGATGCATGGAAGCCTCCTCTGACAAGCTTCTACTGCACCTACGCCAAGAGCTGGATCTCGGTCAAGAGCTACTGGGGTTTGAGCGTCACAAGTGCCGAGAAGAGTGCTCTCACTACTATGCTTGACTCTTGCTAAGCCTGAAGCTAAGAGTGGCTTGCAGAATTGGACCAGGGACATACGACAGAGTGTTGTGTATATAGTGTCAATATAATGCCCCAGGACGCTTGTTGGCGACTAGGTTGTCTGACCCATAAGTGATGTGAGACGTGGAGCTTCTTTGTTCTCGAGACATGTCGAGTGGAGGATTTGGGAGTCCTTTCGAAAATACTTTCGAGTTTGAATCAAGTCTCTCAACCTTTAGGATATCAGACTCAACACTTGAGACACCTTGCGGGATTTGAACTAGAAAGAGGGCATATCAGAGACGTAGGCCATGTGATAACCTTCACGTTCATCAGTACTCGTACATCACCAGAAACATAACAATAAAGAAGAGTACTATTCTTATACATGTCCAAATACTTGTGGCTCTACTCGAAACGCCTCATCTTCTTCCGCCCAGCGACGTCCCGTCATATAATCAGCCCCTACCCACGAGCAGACAGCATGCTCTTGTTTTTAATACGCCGTAGAAGTCAATATTATCCATAAACCACAACGTCTGGGGTATCAGGGCTGGGTAGTCGTCCAAAAACAAACCAAGTCCAAGATAAACTATATAAAAAAAAAAAAACGCCAAAACCCGTTATGCAGCTGCTACGTCCGTAACATACGATGCGTATATATATGCTCATTTGTACATGGACCACTTCATGGCCTCAGTGTTACATCCCCCTCTTCGTCGCTGCTGACGCCCATTTCACCGTCACTGAGCTCACCTCGTGCAGCTCGTTGTGCTAGGTCTCTCTCGGAGTAGATCTCTTGCTTCCTGGTTGCAGCCTGTCGAAGGCAGTCGACATAGGTTGTGAATTTGACGATTTCGCGGAGTAGATATGCGCTCTTGCGTTCCCAGTTGGCCATGGCCTTCACTGCGTTGCTACCTCTAGGGGTAAACGCCAGGAGCATCGGGCTGCGGAGCTGGTTATGTGTCTGTAGCTCTGCTTCAATACCCTTGACATAGGTATCCAGAGTCTGCAGTTGTTCTGCTTCTTGTTGGTTGCTAGGTCGCATGCTTTGTGTTGGCGGTGCCCACTCTGCAATGTGAATACGATCGCCAGGCAGTTTACCACGTCCACTGTTGTTGGTAAAGGCACCCGCAACATGATCAAAGCTCGAGTTTCGGAAACTGCCACTGTGAACACTTGATCTTCGGCCATGTGCTGCACTGCTGCCAGGACGAGAGGTCTTGCCCGTGGTCGTCTCGTTGATGGCCGAGACCAAAGCATTATTAACAATTGCCTCACTCCATCCGTACTCAATGTTGCTTATGCCACCAGTCAATGGATGGGTGCTCAGTCGAGCACTCCAGTAATTGGCTGTAGTCACGAACTCCTTGCAGATCTCAGGGGTGCCGACTTGGAATAGATGAACAGCGCCGTTTGGGAGGCTCAGGGCCCAGACATGTGGACGTGCGCGTGAGTAACCCGGCGGTGGAAGGGCAGACGCGAGAGTCTGTCTAAGGTTAAAGGTACCCAGGTTCGTTGCGTTGTCTTGCCAGTTACCGCCGCCAACAATAGCAGGTCCAGTGTTTCTGCCACGGTTTCGCTGGCGAACAGACTTGTTAGGCTGGAAAGAGAACAGATTCAACTGCCCCTTCTGGATAACAGCAAAGACCTCGGACCAATTCCTGGCCTTGGCCTTCTTATCCACCCCATCCAAGTGATGTTTGTGAGTGACCATTCCTTCCTTGACCCATGGTGGTCCAGCAAGTTCAAGAGACTCATCTTCGAGAAGCTGTGTCGTTGGGAGCTCCGAGCTCATGATCGACTGAGTACCGTCTGCATAAGCATCTTCATCTCGGATGATGGCTTGGCTGAGGGCGTTTGCGAAACCAATTGATTGTTGATAGTCGCCACGAGGCATAGCCGAGCCAAAAGAATCCTGCGAAACAGATGTCTGAGTCCTCCCCAATGATTGGCGGCTCCAAGTAGCGGAAGAGGGGGCAGGACTCCATAGAGAATTTCCATCGTCAAAGCTAGTGCGACTGGAAGAGAAGCCATTGCGGCTCATACCAGCACGGGATCGGCTCTTGGATGCCCATCTTCCCGTATTAGTTCGGCCATTCTCGTTTATGCGACCGCGAACCGACAGTTGGCTTTCTGACGGAGCCTTGCTGAGAACACTCGGGGTTCTCTTCAGCATCCCCATCACAGACAAGCCTCCACTGTTAGAAGACTGCATGTTCGAGTTCTTCTCAGCTTCGGCGCCAAACAACGGCAGACGTTCATCCCTGATAGAGGTGTATATTCCCTTGAGAACAGTTTCAATCTGTTCCTCCCAAGCCTTCTTGGTGCCGTTAAACCGTGACTTGACCAGCGGGCCGCAGTCTTCAATACCCTCCCCGGGCAGAGTGCCAGAATCCGCACGTGCTGGGGGCCGGAAAGAGTTTCTGAAAGACCTCCGATCCTGCTCAGAAGGTGGTTCCTGATTCTCACCTGCAAGAGCGTTCTTGTCCGGAAGAATACTTGGACGATGGAACGCATCAGGCGCCGCTTCTTCGACGGCCTGCAGGATGGTTGTCATAGTATTCTTGATGAATTGACTGCGTGTCATCTTTGACTCAATATCAGCCAAATGGAGATCGGTGTTGAGCAGCATGATTGAGTAGCAAATGGTGTGGATCACATCTATCAAGAGTTAGCTAATAAGACAGATAATTAGCTATTGAGCTTACCAGTTGCTTTGAACCCGTGGTTGGGATTGCAGTCACACCATCTAGTAGAAAAGGCCACCAGAATGCGATCAACCTGCTGAGTCTCTGCACGGAAGACCAATCGTCCGCATACTTGCCGTAGAGCATGGACGATACTCTGGCTAGTAAAGTCATATAGCTCCATGTAGGCCTGCAGTGTACGTTGCCTAATTGGACCTTCTTCACCCATCCACGAGGCGGCCTTTTCCTTCTGGATGAAGTCTTCGTTACCATCGTAGATCTTCTGTGCCTTCTGGCGATCATCTTCAGTCGGGTCACCAATAACAAACTCAGGTTCGTCAATGCCCTTGTTCTTGATGGAATCGAAGTTGCCTTGTGCCTTGGGACTAGGATCTGCCGAGCTTTCAATCCTCACGCTAGGGGGAGCGCTGAGGGCAGATTTATAGTCTGTGCCAGTTGATGCCGAACCGGGACTAGAAGCTCGAGCACCTTCGATGGGTAGAGCAAGGTTGGTGCGGTCTTGTTCATCTTCGGAGTCGGTATGATCCAGCCGTCTGGAAGACTTCTTGTTTCTGACGGTGTGCTGTTTGCTACGGGGTATATCCATGGCTGAGGAGGTTTCTGGCTGCTTGACTTTAGACTTGGTCAAACTAGCGAGCTGTCGACCGGAGAGTCCACGGTCGTCTTCATTGTCACTGCCTCCATCAAGATTGAGGAAGGAATTATTTCGTGTCTCGGAGGCTCTGGTAGGCCTCTCAGGGGGAGGACGGGAAGGTGTGTTATCTCGCTTGTAGAGCTGCTCGTCCGATTCGGACTGGACAGTCCTGATCCTAGCGTTGGGACTTGGCGAGTAATCAGGCGAGAACTCCCTCTTGTATTTTTCTCGTTCCCCAGACCTGTCGTCTCGCTCCGGAGTCATGTTGGAAATATCGGCAAGCGGAGATGGACCTTGAGGGTCGGGAGGGCCTTGGCCATTTGGTCCACATCGTAGATACGGGTTCATGACCTTTCGTAAACTGCTGACTGGACTTGGCTGAGGTTGTCCGGCGTTGGCTTCTCTATCTTGGGGAGCCAAATTGGGCGCAGATATAGGCGCAGGAGGCGCAGGAGCCGCGGCAGGCATGGTAGGCATCGGGGGAGGATCTTCAGTGACGGACTTCTTCCGACGGCGGAAGAACGACGATGGCTTCTTTTGTAGGGTGGGGTGGTGAGAGTGTGATGAGGATGTATCTCGAGAGGGCGGCGTCGACGTCGAGGCATTACCAGCCATCTTCGTATCGGCAGGAGGGGGGTTTGATGGTTGCGTTGTAGTGTTTGCTGTGTCGTTGCTGTTGTGTGAGTTGTTACGAGAAGAGCCAAACACCCTCCTGAAGAATCCTGGGCGTTCCTTGACGGGTGCGGGTGCAGGTGTTGCAGGCATTGGGCCGTTGTGCACGGGCGTCTCCTTTGATTTCCCATAACCAACGCTTGGTGCGGGCGCTGAATCAAGGTCGAGGACAGGTACCGCAGGTGTCGGTTCCCGTGAAGTTGCAGGTTTACGTCCCGAGACGCTCTTTAATGAGCGACTACTGCGTTTGTGGTCAAGTGAAGGAGGTTCTAGAGGTGCGGGCGGCATCGGTGGTGGTGGGATAGAGGACATGGCTGGCATTGTAGGGATCGACGGTTCCCGTCTGGGGCCGCCCGGAACGGTAGGGGTTGGGGCCGCGTTGTATTCGTCGTCGTAGCTGCTGGGAAATTCGACTCGAAAGGGAGATGGGTCGACAGCGGGAGCTTGCGCTGATTGTTGAGGACCATAGTCAAAACTGGCGGATCGTCCAAATCCACGTCCATATCGTTGACTACCAAGTACCTGGGCATATCCGGCGTCGACACTAGCTGTACTGCTGCTCTTGCTACCCGGCTTGCCACCTCTTGAATGCATGGCTCTTGATGAACCTGTTCGGTGGCCTTCACGAACGCTGTTAAGACGTGGGAAACTCGATTGAAAATTGGAGCTGCTATTACTTCGTCTTCCGCGGCTCGATATGCGGCTGGAATCGTCTGCGCCTTCGAGATCTGAACTGTAAGAATATTGATGTCCGTTGACTCGGGCTGGTGCTGCGACAGAAGTGGAAGCGACCCAGCTGCGGGTTTGTTCGGCGGCGCCGAATTGGGGGGAGGATTCGTCAAAGGTATGTGAACGTGATCCAGATGATGGGCCGTACTTGTCGCTCAATTGTGCCATAGAGAATTGGTCGAGGGACATGAGCATATTAGCCACGAGAGAATCCCTTGTAACGTTGCGTGGGGATAGTGATAGGTCGTGGGAGTCCCTGTGAGTAGAAGATTGAGGCAGACGGTCGGACATGTCGTCCTCAATGGGAGTAGGATTCTCTAGAAAGGACTCATGTGTGTCAACGTTGGAGACGGGTGGTCTAGCAGGCGCCCGGTTGTTGGAAGTGGGCAATGACTTAGACAGGGCCGGGTGTGAATGTGATTGCGACTGCGACTGCGACTGCGACATGCGGTTGTACGCTGAGTCTTGAGGCGGCGGCGTCTGCGGGTGTGGAATGACGACCCGGTCCCTAGGTAACGGCGATGCAAGGGAGGAAGTGTTGGTGTTGATATTCAGGTCGGTCTGGGGCCGACGTCGAGGCTTGCGACGAGAATTGGCATTGTCGGTCGATGGGGGCGAGGACGATGAGTACATCTTGTCGATATGGGCCTGGGGAGGGAAAGGGCTTTTTGTCTGGCTCTCTCTCTCTCTCTCTCTCTCAACTGCTCAGCTCTCTCTCCCTGACCGGACGCAAACCAATCTGAGTTGAGTAGACTAGACTAGGCAGGTTTAACGTTAGCAAGCAGCCGGCGTTCCGCATGGGTCGAAAAGCCACGCGCGAGCAATTCGACCAGTTGGCTGTTGACTTTGACTGGGCCAAGAAATCGTGACGTGACAAAGTTGGGCTGATGCTAAGTATTTCGTCTCTCGAGGAATTTCAGTAGCACGGGCACTGAAGGCTGTGCGTATGTAGCAGTGCAGGTATGTGTATGTACCTGCGTCCAGGTCTTTCAGAAAGCGCGTCGACCAGCAATCAAGGGTCCCCCATTCGTTCTTTGGGCTGTCTGTTCCAGGGGAGAAAGCGTCTGCAAAGAGGGGCGGCAGGGATGATGTATGCAGGGGCAGATGCTGGTGTTGATTATGAGCAATTCAGAACCATTTAGCCTTCAGGTTAAACAGTCGAGAGACGGAAAGTAGTATCCGGTACGAACGGTCTGTCTGCGGCCGGGTACTAACTAGGTTTGTATGCAGTGCATCAAGGGAATGCGGTTTGCATGATACAGAAAAGAGAGGAACTTTCCTTTTGACTTGGAAGAGAGACTGGAATGCGCTTGAAACGTTTGAGCGGAGGAGGAGGGTGTGTACATGAACGGGGATCATCCCAGGTAACAGTTACACCAAGCAAGTGAGTGACATTAAAAGTATTCGCGCGAAGAAAGAGACGGTGTTCAAGCGTGTGCCCGTCCGTGTGCTTGGTCGTTTAATGTTGTAGAAGAAGATTTTCATGAGATGCACCGGGTGAACTGTCCGTACCTTGTCGTAGTGGATATCATCACCACAACCACCTGAAGATGAAGCTTCTTCAATTGCTGCCCAGACTAACGCAAGGTACAGTAGGTATTGTGCTATTACCTACAGCCCAAGATGCTGCAGAGCTTTGCAGCAAAATAGTCATACGCATACATATATATATATATAT
>JABFAK010000846.1:0-31281 GCA_013266265.1 Fusarium sp. NRRL 66182
GATACGATCAGCCCTACAGCCCGCTCTGTTGACGCATGTTATATACCTTGCCTAACTATATTGTGTCTATCAGGAGGTAGATTCAGGTAGTAATCAAGGGGTAAATTGACCATAACACTACGTTCTTGGCTTTGAAGAGAATTGTAAGCGACTGCCCTTGACCCTACAGAAGTGTCCGCCCACCAATACTATTGTCCAGGGGCATTCTGGATCCTCTTTTGCTAAGGGACTTGTGGGAGGTTTGATCTTAGTGGCTCACATCCATCAATGCTCTAGTCCAGGCATTTGGCTAGACCCGTCGAAGAAGGCAGCCAGGTCAGCTTACGAGGGGGACGCTATGCCACGTCGTTTAATTGTTGCCAGGGAGGTGCTAGGATCAACCCCACAGAGTGTATGCGTTGATCCCGTGTAGCACCTCTTGGAAAACGCTCATTTCTTTAAGAATAACTACCTATCCGAGTGACCTCAATTGGCCACCAAATAGATTGGATAGGATCTCATCTCTCCACGTTTTTTTTTCCTACACAAAAAGGGCAAGGGCAAGATAAATGCCAGGCAAGGGCAGCATTTCCCGTCTTTAATGAGAAAAGGGACCCTGTCAGATGCCGCGACGGCGCATTCCTTCACGTGTTAGTAGATAGCCCGCCGCAATTTCCATGTTTTCAACAACCCTCAGCCACGGTCGTTGATACGTTGACTGAGGAGGGTATTAAGTTGTTGCTTTGCCCTTATGTATCAAACCTGACACTGCCTTGCTCTTTGCCCCTCCTGTCCCTTGACGCCAAATACCCAAGGTAATCCAAAGCAAAGCCACTTAGACGAGGCTTGGTTACCCCAATTCGCCGCATCGCTAATATTGTTGACAGTTGCTAACATCGACGCTTTGAACTTTCAACAGTCTTTTCTTCCCATCTTGGGCTTGCAATGTGAGGTAACGAATTGCATCTAACCTTGTTCTGTCAACCTGACCCTGCGTCAATTCACCTGTCAGCAGTGCACTTCACTCACAATGGCGCTTCCCTTACGGCGAGGCCGCCTCTGGCTTGGTGTCGCATTTATCTGGGTCTTGTGCTTTTGGTACTGGTCGAATCCAGACTCTCCTTTCATGCTATTTGGCAATGGCGACCCTCTTACTGGTAAAGGCGCCAGTGCTTGGACGTCGAGACGGATACCCAAGTACCCTATCACCGCCGACAAGCTAGCGGTGTTGCCCCAGATCAGCGCAGACGCCAAGGTTCCCAAGATCCAAGCTGATGCGCCCGTCGAGGCCGCTGCGGCAAAGGAGTTGAGATTGGCACGTCTAGCAGCTGTCAAAAAGAGCTTTGAACACAGCTGGAGCGGTTACTCTAATTATGCCTGGATGCACGATGAGGTGACTCCCTTGACTGGCAAACAGAAGGATCCCTTTGGAGGATGGGCGGCCACGCTGGTCGACTCACTCGATACACTATGGATCATGGACATGAAGGAAGAGTTCACCAAGGCTGTCGCGGCTGCGGACGGCATCGATTTCACAAGGAGTCCTATGACTACTATCAACATTTTCGAAACTACTATTCGCTATCTTGGTGGATTCTTATCTGCATATGAGTTGAGCGGCAAGTCTCATCCTATACTCCTGAAGAAGGCTATCGAGGTTGGAGACATGCTCATGTGTGCGTTCGATACGCCCAACCACATGCCCATAACTCGGTGGGAGTGGAAGAAGTGAGTTTTGATTCCCAATACAACGCTTTTCATATACTCACGCACACTTCAGATCCGCTTATGGATACGCTCAGTCCCCCTCAAGAGACGCTCTTGTCTCTGAGCTTGGTTCTTTGAGTCTAGAACTCACAAAGTTATCTCAACTCACTGGCAACAATCGATTCTACGACGCTGCCAAGAGAATCGGGGATCAGTTCGAGTCCACGCAGCTCAACACTCGTCTTCCTGGCATGTGGCCAGTGGTTGTCGACGCCTACACGCCAGCGTTCCACGCAGGTTCCGACTTCACCCTCGGCGGTATGTCTGATTCACTGTATGAGTACCTCCCCAAGTGGTATCTCCTCCTCGGTGGTCAACTAGAGCAGCCCCGCCGTTTGTATGAGAACTTCATCCCAGTCGCTATTAAGCACCTGTTCAAGAGAGCAATGACACCTTGGAATAAACCAGTCATCATCTCAGGAGATTACAAGGTTACAGACTTGCCAGGAGAACAGCCCAAGTACAGCTATGTTGCACGAGGCCAGCATCTTACCTGCTTCGCCGGTGGCATGGTAGGCATGGCCAGCAAAATCTTCAACCGCCCAGCAGATCTTGATATCGCCGCGCAACTCACGGATGGCTGTATCTGGGCTTACCAGGCTACTCAGACTGGACTCGGACCCGAGATCTTCAACTTCATCCCTTGTGGCAGCGTCGATGCAAAGGATACAAGTGAATGCACCTGGAGTGAGGAGCGGTGGCTCAAGGCTATCGAAGAGCATCATGCCCCGGACTTCAAACCGCCTCCGATGAGGGCATCAGATTGGAAAATACCCACCGTTCAGGACGTCATCAAGAAACATAACCTCCCTCAAGGCATGGTAGATGTGAGCGACCCACGATACATCCTGCGTCCGGAGGCCATTGAGTCCATATTTATCATGTACCGAATTACTGGCAGTGCGGAATGGGCGGAAAAGGCATGGACCATGTTTGAAACGATTGAGAGAGTGACACGGACGGAGATCGCAGCTTCAGCAATAGACGATGTCACCAAGACGGAGCCAGTCAAGATGGACAGTATGGAGAGCTTCTGGTTGGCGGAGACGCTCAAGTACTTTTATCTTATTTTCAGCGAATTTGATGTAATCAGCCTGGATGAGTGGGTGCTGAACACGGAAGCACACCCTCTCAGTCGTCCAGATGTAAAGTAGCTCCAGAGGGTCGTTATGGATGAAACACTGTACGAGCGGATCTGTGTGTAAACTATTTTTTTTTACCGTTTGTTGTCGATTCATACGTATACGATGAAGCATTCTTATTGATATGTCTACCTTGGTTCAAACCACCTACTTCTGGTGTCTATGTTATAAGTTGTCTGGTTGCTATGTAGTCACTTACTACCTTAGTACCTACCTGAACGGAACTTCAGCGGGAGATGACTAAGGTAAGTAGTACGTACCTTCAAGTAGTTCAAGTCGTCCAGGTGCCCCACGTCTGAAAGGTGTCCGCCGTATGGAACGCAAGCAGAAGTGCTACACACGGCACACACCGTCACTGACCTCTGCTGCGACGGCGCAACTTGGCATCTCTTCACCTATCCAGCTGCCTTGAATAGGCTCCGACCAAATCCTTGCATCGTCCTTTCGTCCCCCCCGCATAAATAAACAGACGCTCAGCTCAATCCTCTATACTGGAGTTGATTGAGCTTGGACAAACATCGAGCGTCTCTCTCACAACCCCCTGGAATAAGCTTCGACAAGACGGCCCAACCGCTGGGTCTGTCCCCCAAGATGAGTTCCCGTACGGCGCCGACGAGCTCTCCCCCACGATCTGATCGGTCAGAGGCTTACCTGTATTCTTCACCGGGATAGTCAAGCAGTTTATTCGAAACGTGCGTGCGGCAAAGACGATTGCCGACGAGCGAGCTGTCATCCAGAAGGAGAGCGCTGCCATCCGCGCCAGCTTCCGAGAGGAGAGCCATGATCCCAACATTCGGTGGGTGCCAGTACTAGATAAGGGAGGGCTGGGATTGTACTGTGCTGATGCTGAGATAGTCGCAACAATGTCGCAAAGCTGCTCTATCTCTTCACACTTGGAGAGAGAACCCATTTTGGACAGATCGAATGCTTGAAGTTGCTAGCTTCCCCTCGATTCGCCGATAAGCGTCTAGGACACTTGGCTACAAGTTTGCTACTGGACGAAAACCAAGAAGTCTTGACGCTGGTTACCAATTCGCTCAAGAAGTATGCCTTCTCTGTTCCCCCCTAACCATCCAGCTGCTGACATGGGTCCAGTGACCTTGGCCACTCCAATCAATATGTTGTCGGCCTTGCACTCTGCACTCTAGGAAACATTGCCTCGATCGAAATGTCACGAGATCTTTTCCCCGAAATCGAAACCCTCGTTGCTACAGCCAACCCATACATTCGAAGAAAGGCAGCTCTTTGCGCAATGCGGATATGTCGCAAGGTTCCGGACCTGCAAGAGCATTTCGTTGAAAAGGCAACACAGCTCTTGTCAGATAGGAACCATGGCGTTCTGCTCTGTGGCCTTACTCTGGTGACCAGCCTGTGCGAGGCGGACGAAGAGGAGGGTGGAGAGGAAGGACTCGTTGAAAAGTTTAGGTCTTTTGTACCAGGACTCGTCAGAACCCTAAAGGGGCTTGCAACTTCAGGCTATGCACCTGAGCACGATGTCACTGGCATTACCGATCCCTTCTTGCAGGTCAAGATTCTACACCTGCTAAGAGTCCTGGCTGTAGGCGACGCCGAGACTAGCGAGCAGATCAACGATATTCTGGCGCAGGTTGCTACCAATACCGAATCATCTAAGAACGTCGGTAACTCGATTCTCTATGAAGCTGTGCGCACCATTCTCGACATTGAGGCTGACTCTGGCTTGAGAGTCTTGGGCGTCAATATCCTGGGCAAGTTCCTCACCAACCGCGACAACAATATTCGATATGTGGCTCTGAACACTCTGATCAAGGTTGTTGCCATTGAGCCCAACGCTGTACAGAGGCATCGAAACACCATTCTAGAATGTCTGAGAGATCCTGACATTAGCATTCGACGTCGAGCTCTGGACCTGAGCTTCACTTTGATTAACGAGAGCAACGTTCGAGTCTTGATCAGGGAGCTTTTGGCCTTTTTGGAAGTTGCCGATAATGAATTCAAGCCAACAATGACCAGCCAGATTGGCATCGCTGCTGACAAGTTTGCGCCTAACAAACGATGGCACTTTGACACCATGCTTCGGGTTCTGTCGCTAGCCGGTAACTATGTCAAGGAGCAGATCCTGTCGTCGTTTGTTCGTCTAGTGGCAACAACCCCCGAGCTGCAGACCTACGCCGTGCAAAAACTGTATATCAACCTCAAGAAAGATATCACTCAGGAGAGTCTCACACAGGCAGGCGCCTGGTGCATCGGCGAGTATGCGGATGCTCTCCTCAAGGGTGGACAATACGAGGAAGAGGAGCTTGTTCGGGAGGTAAAGGAGCACGAAGTTGTTGACTTGTTTGCCCTCATTCTCAACAGCGCATACGCCACTCAGGTGTCCACCGAGTATATTATGACAGCTTTGATGAAACTGACAACCCGCTTTTCTGACCCTGGTCAGATTGAGAAGATTCGACGACTCCTACAGTACCATCAAACCAGTCTCGATATCGAGATCCAGCAGCGAGTAGTTGAGTACGGCAATCTTTTCGGTTTCGATCAGGTTCGACGAGGCGTGCTGGAGAAGATGCCTATTCCTCAGATCAAGGAGGAGTCTCGTGTGCTTGGATCTGCTCCCACAAAGAAGAAGGCTTCCAACAGAAAGTCTCGTGTTATTAAACCAACAGAACAAGACCTTCTTGACATTATGGACACGCCAGCTGCTACACCAACAAATGCTCCCTCGTCAAACAATACCGACTTGCTCGCCGATATCCTAGGTGGCGCCTCTTCTCCTCCTCCATCCGCAACCTCGCCGCCGCCTCAGCAATCCAACGTATCGAATATCATGGATCTGTTTGGATCAGCTCCTGAATCTTCTACAGCATCTCCCGCTCCTCCGTCATCAAACCTCGACCTCATGTCTCCGGTGTCAGCCTCGGCTCCAGCATCACAAGCACCTGCTGGCATTCCCTGCTACAACTCCAACGATCTCCACGTGACATTCCAAGTTCAGCGTAATGCTGAGGGTATGATTCAAGCCACTGCCAAGTTCCAGAACACGTCCGGCTCATCAGCGCTATCCAATGTGTCTCTGCAAGCTGCCGTTCCCAAGTCTCAGAAGCTGCAGCTTCTGAGCATTTCTTCATCGGACCTCGGACCTGGGGCTGAAGCCACCCAGATGATGCGAGTGTCCGGCTGCAAGGGGGTAAGTGATATTCCCCGGTGCCGCAGACAAGATTTTGATATGCTGACTACGATTTCTATCTAGCCTCTGCGCCTGCGGTTGAGGATTGGATACACACACCCAGCTGCTGGACAAGTCATGGACCAGGTCAACTGGACCGAGACATCCTAGGTGCATATGATGGGTAGATGGGCTAACAAGGCAATACAGTGTCTTGAACAAGGTAATGTAACTTGCGGTTATGGACTATAGGAGCTGGACTTGGAGAAGATAGAATCCTAAAACGGACGGTAAAGCATATGCTCTTTGCAACAAAATTCCTTTCAATAATCAGATTCGTTGAAGCGTGCAATACTATCGAATATTGGCATCCATGATCTATCATAGTTAGTGTTGCATGACTCAGCTTGATGGTCAATTGACTTGCTTTATGTCAACGATTGACCAGCACCCCCACTATGAGAGCATACACGCGTCCATGAGGTCTTATGCTGGTGAACATTCACTTGTAAGAATTGACGGGATTTATGTCTTTCAAACTTGTGGCTTTGAGAAGTTATGTCCCATTTCTGGGTTGGAGATCGAGACTCGTGACCATTAAACCATCAACTTATCATTCAAGAGCCATGTCAACTGAACGAAGCGGCCATCTGGAGCGAACGGCCCAAGAGCCCCGTGATGAGGTACACAAATGCAACAGGTATTTGTCGAACTGCGGCTGATCAGTGGATGATTAGAGTCTTATCAACGTAAGAATCGGTCGTATAGATCAGGTCAATGAGCGAATTCGAATGTTTCGTCTCCAACTTGAATCAGGGCCTGTAAAGGTGTGTGCCATGCTTTCAGAGACTCCGACACTTGCAACATAACATGAGAGGTTCTTAATAGTATGTTACTAAAAAGGCACAGTTCTCAGCTGGTCAGTGGCTAGACACATATGTCCCCAATAACCCCAAACCGGGCGGTTTCACCATCACATCCTCACCTCACGCCGCAGCCCAACATGGCTCTCCAAATCTCGAGCTAGCCGTGCAGGAATCTCCGGATAATCCTCCCGCAGCATGGCTCTGGCGCTCACCGTCTGAGATCCTAGGGTCTGAGCTGCATGTGCGCGTGGGGGGAGGTTTCATCTTCCCACCGGCCGAGATACCGCTCAAGGAGATACGCCGCGTGGTGTTTGTAGCAGGCGGCGTGGGGATTAATCCGCTCGTTAGTATGATGGGCTGTATAGCTGAAGATAGATATGACATTGACGTGAGGGTTTTGTATTCTACAAAGGTACCAGCGCATGGACTGAAGCATGTTCTCTTCCTGGAGAGGATGAAGGCGTGGTTTGAGGAAGGGAGACTCAACGGTAGACTTCAGGTTTTTGTTACAGGAGGGTACGACACGCAGCAGGAGGGGGGCGGGTGTGATGTGTTGACGAGGAGATTTAGGGTTGGGGATGTGAGGGAGGCGATGAGCGGCAGGGAAGATGAGAGTGTGGTGTATGTTTGTGGGCCACAGGCGATGACGGATGAGATTGTGGATGGCCTAACGGGAGAGGGAGGGATGGACAAGAAGAGAGTTATGCTTGAGAAGTGGTGGTAGTGAGAGGGAGGTTACTCTTGATACCGTCAATCACAGGAGAGTATAAGGGAGATAGTAAGTGTAAGTGTAGGTCAGATGCAGTTAGATGACATGCTTGTGCAATCGAGTAAGTATATTCATCATGAATAGTAGAACAAAGTGCTTGTATTCGAGGATAATGTATTCCGTGCGATAGCTATCTGTTTTATATGCATCATGGTATCGTGTCAAAACAACCTATTCACCAACGCACCCAGCTCATTGCGTTGCCGACCCAAATTCGCTACCATGCGCTGTGCGAGCTAGGAAAACAGGTCTTCGGCCTTCTGCCGCTGCTTCGATCTTGTCGCCCCAAGCAGCTCCTTGCCGGCATTGCTTCCACCTAACTTGGCAGGGAACAGCTCGCGCGCGTTGGCTGCAGCGGCACCCTTAATCGCAAAGCCATCTCCGCTACCCTGCTGATTCGCCATGCCGCGTATGCTAAACGAGCTGCCGTCTTTTTTCGCGTTGGGCACAGATACAATCTTGGGGCGGTCCTCGTCCTTGAGGCGGGCTGATCCTATATCTCGCTCAAGGGTATCCAGGTTTCCTCCACCAAACTGCTTGATCGATTTCTTAGTCGGGAAGAGCTCCTTCGACTTATTGCCAACGGATATGCGCTCCCTGAGCTCACGAGCCCGGGACCTATTTCCGGATGAACTGGCCCGCTCGCCCATGAGGTCGTCGCCGTCGCCGTCGCGCCTGGGCGACGCAGATCGATCGCGTTGTGTCCTCCGACCTGAGAACAGCTCCTTTCCCTGATTCTCACGGGCATACGAGCGCGGTCGCTCCTCGATATCGGAGTCGCGTCTTCTTCGTGAGGGATGGGGCGCATCGTCGTACATGCTAGCTTCGAAAGTTTCGACCTCCTCTTCAGAGGCGCGACGTCGTCGGCCACCGCCATCCCTGTGATAACCGCCGTCGCGGTCTCTGTATCTCGAACGGTTCTCGTCATTCCTTCGCCGTCGCTCTTCGGGATCGTGCTCGGGATGGAGGAGGTAGTAGCGACTCCGCAAGGCTGCGCCGGCCTGCTTCCTGTCGTTTGCGACGGCAAACCGCACTTGGAGGGAAATATCCGGCTTCCCTTCGACAGGCTTTGCGGGAAGACTCTCTCCGATAGCTAGAGCTGTAGCATCGGCCACTGGAACGGAGCTCAGGGCAACAATGGCATCGCGCGCCGTGTGTTCAGATGGGAAAAGGAGGTTGGCAGAAGAATCGTCGATCCACTCAACTCGGTCGACGTCGCCGAAGTGAGACTTGACATACGCTTTGATGTCGGATGTGTGGAGGGTATCGACGCCGTTGATATGAATCTTGGTCGGTATGAGAGTCTTTGGGTCGTCGATGGCAGGCTCATCTTCCGCAACCTCGCCAGGCTCTTCAGGCTCGTCGGGTTGCTGCAAAACGAGTCAATTCCGGGTCGCAGTAGGGTTTATATTGGCTCGGACTTACAATAATGTCATCGCGGCCGAGATCAGCAATGGGAATGTCGTGGCCCGTATCGACGGCATCGTCCATTTCGATGTCCAGATCCATGGCTAGTTCACGTCAAGATGGGCTGTTGGATGTTGAAGAAGAAGAAGGGTGGTGGCTTCTAGATCGAGTCAAAGAGTATCGGAATCTGCTCGATTGAATAACCAATTTGCACAAAGCAAGGCGACTACGTGTAGTGCTGTAGAATTGAGGCGGAAGTTGAAATGCGGTTTGAGGCTGATGCTCCAGCAATTGGATGGGGTCAATCAATCGGGGGTTGGCAGCCCGGCTCCGCCGCTAGATCTACAGTAGAACTGGAGTAGTAGCTACAGTAGCCAACGAACGTTACGTTGTATGGTACCTAAGGTATGCTGATCTAACAACATAGTAAAACTGTAGTATAACGCTGGAGGACTATGCAATAAATAGTATGACATATTCAACTACCCAATCCAATTAATTATCATATAAAATCATAATTAACATGGAAGTGGTGTCTCTACATCTCTAATAAGCTGAGCCGTTTCAGTGCTTTCCAACGAGTGGATGCGCCCACAGCTCCGCACTTGCCCAAAACGGCAACACAGACTTGAGCCCCACGGGCTCTCAATAAACGATCATACAGATATAGATAGATACCCTATGCAATTCAATCGTTTTTGTTTTGTTCTCTTATTATGTATGTACTATCGAGTTCTGCTATATAGAAAGTACTCTTTGGGGATAATATAACTGATCTGACGAGGCATGTTTAGAAGCTTTACTGATGTGTCGTATATGCTATACTTGAACCTCAAATCCCGTAACCTGGTATTCAATCAACTTGTTTAATGTCTTTCTCACAGGAAAATTCATTCCCAGGTATTTGTCTGGATTTCTCTACTAACTAAACACCATGACAAGTACCAAAATAGCAATGCTCTCTTCATGTGGCTGGAGTTGTCGCTTGGGGGGCTTTTGTCGATAAAATCTAAACCACCAGATCGTGGTCTTGAATCCTGATATGAGTTGCATAACATAACATAGTCGCTTACTTATCTTTACCTACATTCGATCAAGCAAGAGGCACCGACCTCAAAGCTCTCGCAGACCAATCGAACGCACTGACGGCGGTGTAACAAGAAGCTAATGTTTCTTATCAAAACCTTCACCAAAGGTATACATCTGTCTAGGACTATCATCTTCACCGCAACTTCATTATCGTATCAAGGCCTGATAGCCATGTCTTGTCTTTTCCTATGTACATGTACCACGTCTTCGGGTGTATCATCCAGCCCCTTCTCGTCTATACTTCTAATCCCTAGCTAATTGTGCCGAAAGAGTAAAGACAGTTCTCATACAAAGAATAGGCCAGTGCTGCGCCAGAGGTATCAAATAGCTTCCCAATACAAATCTTAAAACGCCCATTATATGCCAAATAGCAATCGCTTTCAAAACTTTTCCCACTGCATCCCCGCTGAGGTGCGAAATGTCAAATACGCAATCCCCAGTTCTGGCTGCTGTGCCTTTGCCCTGGTCCCTACTCACCCTACCGCGCAGTTTCCATTCCGCGTCGCATCTCTAGTTGAGGTGTCTTGCAGGAGCGTGGCATCTTAGCCACGGGTAATTCGGTGTCGTCGAGGGATGAGCATGAAATCTCCGACATGCTGCGCTTCAGCCCCAACGCTCCGACAATGTTACCGGCCGGAGGTGATTCATCACCTTCGTCGCCATGATGATCTCTCGATGAGTCCTGTTCGTCCTTTTGGTCGAGCACACTGTCGCGCTCCCAGGCGGATTCTAGTCCATCCAGGTAAATAGGTGATCGCTTAAGAAAGTTCCATGATAGAGAATCGTGCTCCATAGCAATATACAACGAATCCATCTTGCCGCTGACATCCAAGACGGCACAGTGCTTTTTGAGGAAGGCCCGGTCGTACTGCTCATGAACAAGCCTAGGTTCCAAGGGCCGCAGCATTGGTAAGCCCTGCAGAAGCTCAACATCGCAAAGCTTTGCTTGCAGTGGTACCCACGGCCTTCCTTTAAGCAAGGACTCAAACGCTCGCGATACAGCGTTTGTGAACGACTTTGCATCGTCGCTCTCGACTGCTACCATACGGTGTAGTCCACGGGATAGACATCTCTTGTACGATGTTGTGTCCTTTTCAAAGGGGAAAGGTGTGTCCTTGGATGGCATCAAAGATACGTGTATCGTCCATGGTCTCGGGGCTTCGTAGAGTGTAGGTTGAGTATTGGATGGGTCGTGGGATGGACTGGGCACTCGCCGGGAAGTTGCCGAGCTGGCGGGTGATAGCTGGAGAGCTTCCAACGGTGTATCGTGCGGATCGGCATCTTGAGGCGGTGACAATAAAGGCTCAGTACTCTCCAGTTTTTCGATTCTCTCTTCCAAAAACTCGTCGCTGTCTAGCAGCTCGAGCTGGCGGTTGCGTAGATCTTCCACTTCTCTCCCTGTTCTTGCCATCTGTTCGTTTTGTGACCGGAAAGCTTGTTCCAGGCTCGTCATCTGTTTCTGCAACTGCGTGACAAGTTGCCATGCAGCAGAGGCATTGCGATAGGACCCTTTGAGTTCGGCCTCGGCCTCTTCCTTGTTCTTCTCGACAATCTCCTCCAACTCGCTGATGCGGCCAACAACACGAGAGAACCGATCATGATCATCCTTGTCCAAACCCTCCTCGAGGACTTGAATTCGTTTTTTAACCAAATCGATTTCTGATTTGTTTGTGCTGGGTGTTGGCGCATCGGCCGAAGCGACATGGAAGCAGGATAGATGGCCGCAGTTGCAACTGGCACCAGGTAAGGATTTGTTGTGATCAAACCCCATACAGCCGCACCGCTGACCCTTCAGCCCTGGTATCATGAGGATGTAGCGGCATTGTCCCTTTGGCAGCTGAGACTCGTCGGGTTGCGGCGTCGAGGCCGGTGGGGGAGATCGAGAGGGTGAGAGTGAGGGTGACATTAGGTTTCGTCCAGCCAAGGCGTCGATGAGAGGGATCGAGGGCAAGATACGTCGTCCATGGAAAGAGTCAGATTTGAGACGGGTAAGGAGGGAAAAGAAGTCGTAAGTAGGGCAGGAGGTGGGCGCTTCTACTCATAAGGCAGGGCGATGCTGAGATTCGAGCCCAGGGATGCTAGATCCCCGTTCGTGTAAAACCGGCCAACCGTGTTAGGAGGGTACGCTTCTCTGTTGCGGATAAAGGCGACGAAAGCGGCGATTGTGAGCAAACTTGATCGTCTCCAGGTATGCACATAGTAGTCTGCTAACGGGCGGGACGAGACCGGTAATGCCCTGTGTTGCCCTGCTACGTTATCATCCGCTCTCGCCATCTGCAACCCACGAATCTCAGACCGACTGCGCCCGCAGGCCGGGTGATGGCATCACAACTCCCACGTTGAGACCCACAAATGGTCATGGCACCATAACGAAAGCCGACAAACAGAGTGGGGGGTCGCGGGCAGTGGAAGAGTGGATGGGAGGATGATTGATGGAAAGGAGGATATGGGAATTCATGACCACCGGTACGTATCGGTAAGGTACCTAGGTATAAGTACCTACCTACCTATGCATGTCCAGCGTGCTGCCCTGTACTTGGCACACACACCCGGACTGCGAAAACATCTGCCAGCATCGGTCATCTAGGCCAAGACTAGGTAGGTAGGTAGGTAGGCAGGTAGGCAGGTAGGCAAGTGTGGACAGTAGGCAACGGGGAACTCAGGGGATGCAGTAGGTAGTTGGTTAGTACGTGCTACATCATCCATCCATCCATTCACTACCTACTATCTAATAGTACCAATAATACCACTGTACACTAGGTAGGTACGCGCTTGAGGCGCTGTATAACAAAGAGCTTAATTAACACCATGTCGCGATCTTGGTAGGGCCGACTTTGATTGATAACCCCAAACTAACGCCAGTCATCATGAATCGTTGGGGGCGGCCACGCGATCAGTAACGGGCGCAAAGGGCGAGCTCGATATTGACCAGGACTTTTGCGCCATAATCGATTGCGCTCCACGGTCGGATGGGAGCAAGGTAGCAAGGGTAAGGACAAAAGACAACAACAGCCGGCCACCTTGAGCTGATTAGACGGTCTTCTCTGGATGGTCCACCCCCACACCCTCCAAGATGCCAAGCCTGCCATTCTCTTTTTGGGCTCACAAAATTTGACTCTTCCCGCCTGCTGATCTCTCCGGCAATGGCGGGCCCCCTTCCGTAGCGTCGCGGGACCTGATTGACGGGAGGGCAAACCCGTCATTGGTGTGTGCTCGTATGTGCCAACGGCCAGCCAGATTCAAGACCCTAATTAATTGGGTAGAGGCCATGGGTTCTTCTTGCAACCAGCGACGCCGAGGCAATCTTGAAAAGGCCAACATGTTCCAGATGCCGCCTTGTAGATGCGATTGTTGATGCAGTGTTATCAAACCGGCTGCACATGTGAACTGATATGATGCATATCAATATTCGAAGCAGCGGGTCCTTGAGGTACGGATACATGCATGTATGTATACCTATGCGATGCTCATTGTGCTGAGTCATTCATCCGTGGCATTCTTTGTGTTTTTTTTTGTGATAAAAAATCTTTTGTTTTTTAGAGAACAGACTGGATTCGGTGCATGCTAAGGGAACCCCAGTATTTCATATGGACGATTATGTACAGACACGAGAGCTTGTTGGCTCCATCAATCGCAGGACAATACGTAACATCCAGACAACCCAAGAGGGGGGTGAGTGGTGGGTGATGGCGGTCTTTGAGCTGATCTGACTGTTTGGAGGCCTGGCTGGCCTGATGAAGAACTTGTGCACCCACGTGCAGCAGATATTTTAGGTACCTTAGTTTGACGGAACAATCTCGGATCGCTTCATGCCGTGACCTCGCACCGCGTGGGACAGTTTCAACATACCACGGGCAATTTTGGGACCACAGTCGCGTCGCTGCTGGCCACTTGTACCAAGTGTTTATCCCTTCTGAAGGGTTTCCACAACGATGTCGCGGGGACGTTGAGTGAGACTGCCTAGCTCAACGCTGAGTACCTCGCTGCGACCTGACCGAGCCCGAGTTCGTCAAGCGTACTCCTCACGACCTTCACAGGATGGCTCTCGCTTTGAAAAGGGCGATGGTAAGTTGTATCCGTGTGCTTTCCATGCGAAATCGTTTGAGCTGTGAATCTGAAGTATGCTCTAGCTCCTGCACGATCAGCCCTCAGACGCATTGTAAAGAAGCTCACCACCACACTGGCCGAAGCCGTCCAGTCATCCCGTGATCAAAAGAAACAGCCGATCAACTACGATTCTCTGCTAGTCTTGTTGAATAGTTTGAGTCTAGATGCTGTTCGCACTATGAATGATTTGTCAAGCAGAGTAGGATCGGCAGCAAGCACCAGCTCACGGGGTAGCGTCGTGAGCAGGGGAAGACAGAAACCCCGTCGTCACAACCAGCACGCTGGAACCAAATCCGAGAAACGGCCAGAAGGGCGGTCTAGGGATAAGATAAGGGCCAAAAAACCCGTGAGCCGCCGGGGAGGACATTCCGTAGATCGGCATCGCCAGCAAGGTTTTGGGGGCCGCCAGACACCGGAGGTATCTGGTTCTCATAAACGAAACTCCATCATGACCACATCGACGGATTTTACTAAGCTTAGGGAGATTCGACGACGCTTGTCGAAGCAAAGACCTGTCGAGGGATATGGACAGTGGGCGGCATGTCTGCTATACTCGTATCACATTGAAGAGGTGTAATAACCATTTCGAAGAAGATAGTAAAGTCCTTTTAAAATTTCATAATAAGAATCTCATTGGAGGTATGTCTTTGGGTTGTTTTTATCTAAAACTTTCCACCCTTACGCCGCAAGATATCTGATGTGCGTATATTCGGGTTCTTAATATCCAGTGAAGAGATATACCAAAGTAAGAGCTAGGCCAAGGCACTGTAGGCTTACACTGTCCAGAATGCTGCGCCACAGAAGCTTGAATTACTGTGCCCCGCCGTCCAAAAATGCCCCGCCAGCAGCAGAGCATCACTACCACAAGAACACACGACAACATCATCTTGATTCAACGACAGCGGAGGAAAGTAACGGCGAACATCCGATTCTATCTATACTCTGGGCTTTCCCTAGCTAGAATCCTTAGCGAAATTCTCCCACTGGATATGCATTCATCTTCATAGCACTACCATCATGCCTCAAGATCCTGCCGCCGCTCTCGGTGCTTTGTTGCGCCAGTCCTCTATCGAAGACCACGATGAAGTCCTCAAGGCTGCAAATGCTGCTATCAAGGCCAACAGGAATGATATCGACAGTCAACACACCCGTATCATTGCCCTGTTGAAGCTCGACCGCTTTGAAGATGCTCTGCGCGCCATCGCAGACGTTCCCATCACCCTCCACTCACGAATTACTCTCGAACATGCGTATGCGCTTTATAAGACGGGGCAGCTTGATGAGGCCACCAAGGTTCTTCAATCTTACGGTGTCGAGAAGAACAGGAGCCTGCAGCATATAGCTGCACAAGTCGCTTACCGCGCTGAGCGCTTTGACGAGGCCCGCAACATCTACAGTCGCCTCCTCGATACCGATCCCGTCGATGAAGAGAACGACATAGCCATCAATCTTCGATCAGCCTTCGCACAGTCTAGTTGGCTAGGGTATTCGCTTGCCGATAAGATTGCTGTTCAAGATTCTGATGGTTTCGAACTGTGCTACAATGCTGCTTGTGCACATATCGCCAGCGGATCCCTCGAGACTGCCGCCGAATTGTTGCAACGCGCTAGCAGACTTTGTGACTCTTCCGATGATCTTACTGAGGAGGACAAGCAAGCTGAAATGCGGCCTATCCTAGCCCAGCAGGCATATGTTTTTGCCAAGTTGGGCAAGCTCAAGGAGGCAATCGACTTGTACACTTCGCTATCAAGCACAAAGTGGGTTCTACTTATCCAATCCGACAGTTGATAATGGAGAAACTGACCATTGCCAACAGAGAAGAAGATAAGGACTTGGCACTAATAATCGGAAACAACCTCGTGGCTCTAGAGCCCAAATCTGACAACCCCTACCTTGTTGAGCGAAGATTTTCCTCCTTGACTGCTAAGGAGAAGGATGCAAAGCTTTTCCAGCACCAATCTAACATCTTGTGGCGGAACAGACTAACCGTTGATCTCCAAATCCTCAAGGGTGCTGGTGTCAAACGCCGCACCGACACTCTCCTTGCCGAAGCAAACCACCCCTCGACCTCTGCTAATATCGGCATCTTGTCTGTCCTGAATGCTGCAGCAAGCTCACAAGGAACTACTGGCAAGAAGCTTCTGAAGAATCTGCAAGGACTGGCCCAAAAGCGACCTCACGATGTTGGCCTTACTCTAACCATTGTTCAAATACAGATTAACAATGGACACACTGGCTCGGCATTATCGATTCTAGAATCCTTCCTTCAGCGTCTTGAAAAGGCCGCGACTGACGATTCCGAGAATGTTCGATTCAGCCCCGGTCTTGTCGCGCTAACGGTCACCCTACTGCGGGCACAAGGAAGGGAATCGACTGCAAAGGCTGAACTAGTCAAGGCTGCAACACACTGGCGATCTCGACAAGCCAACCCTGCCACTTCTCTACTCGAGGAAGCTGGTATTGAGCTCATGAGATCATCCAACCTTCAGGATCTGGAACTTGCTGGTGCCTCGTTCCAGAAGCTTTTTGACGAACAAAAAGGTTCGGATATTGCTGCGGCTGGTCTCGTCGCATCCTTGGCCCCCTCGGATCCTTCTCGTGTAGAACAGCACCTTCAAAACCTACCATCTGTCGATTCCCTTATCGAAGGAATCGATGTGGAAGCTCTCCTCAACGCTGGCGTTGCCACGACAACTAGCAAGACGTCCTCGGGCCTAAAGCGCGCTGCTCCTTCAGCGCCCGCCGAAAAGCCACACAAGCGACGCAGAAAGATCCGTCTGCCCAAGAATTATGTCGAAGGTACTAAGCCCGACCCCGAGCGCTGGCTGCCACTGCGCGACCGAAGCTCGTATCGTCCCAAGGGCAAGAAAGGGAAGAAGAAGGCAGGAGAATCAACACAGGGTGGTATGGTCAAGGAGGAAACTCTGGGGCTTGTAGGCGGAGGGGATGTCAAGGTAGAGAAGGCGCTGCCTTCCAAGAAGAAGAAGAAGGGCAGGAAATAGTAGAATCGTACCCGTTGTTCGTGATCTTCGGAGACCATGACCTCAACGAGACCCCCGATGATCATAGCATACTTATACACAAACTTGAGAAAAGAATCACGTCGGTTCACCCCAAATACCACAAAAGCTTTATCAAACTTGACCCTAATATCCCTGAGCCTTACTCCAGTTCCAGGGCGGTCGTTCCATTATGAATTAATGACGGATGCTTAGCAAGACCGCAGCAATAAAAGTCAGGTCTAGAGAAACAATAATATAATTCTAACGCTTACTTTTAATGCTCTGCCTCAGCCCTAGAGCAAGCAAAAATACAAATGAACAAAGGTTCAGGGACACTACAATGATATCTAAATACATGTCCTCGTCAAGCTTCCATAGCATCCCAGTCACCTATTTATAACGAAGGATTTAGTAATGTCTCTTGCAGCAAGCTCCAGTCCCAAACTCAAAGAACGCTATATACGCACAAGGTACATGCCACATGAGAGCCTTCCATCTCTTTCTAGCATCAGGCATTAACAGGCTCCGCAGGGCGGCTTGGCGGCTGCTCAAGGTCATGAAGTGATTCGACATCGGAGTCTCGACGCTCAATATCATCTGATTTTCTGGCTCGGCCTCTTTCCTCGCCGGAATTATCTGCTTCCTCGTCTGTCTCATTGTCCATAGGAGGCAAGGGGCTTCGGCGACCATCTGAAAAGCTGACTGCAACTTCACTCTCTGTATCTGAGGGTATCGTGAGCCTGCCACCAGCCGAAGTACTTCTAGCTGCTTGAGCAGTCGAATACTTCCTATGAAGCTCTCGAAAGCTCCGCGCGGTGGCTGTGCTTGCGCTTGCGATCGATTCTCGACGCTCACTCGTTTCCGCCGGCACTCCGACAGCAGAATAGAAGTCATCGTCCTCAGGGCCGCTAGGCATAGGTGATAGCGGCGTATCATGCTGCTGTGATAGCTTTCGGGCGCGGATTTTCTCGTCATGGGTCATGTTTTGCAGCCCATCGCCAAATTTAATGACCGATGCCTTCTTACCATGAACAACAAAGCTCCCTGTGCCTCTGGAGAGCTGGTGGTCTTGTGTCGATTCTTCTCCTGATCCAGCTACTTCTTTGCCCTTTCGACTGCTGCGGTGGTGTGAGAGATGTCCAGCACCCTCTCTAAGGGTTCGCTGAAGACTGCGGCGAATCTTACTCCTATCGCCCTTGTCTGTAGATGTGCTAGGCTCTAAAGGCACGTCTGCCCCCGTCGACACAGTTACCTTATCAGTAGGGTCACGACTAGGTCGTGACTCAAGCAGACCTGCCTGTTCCAAGAAGTCTCGTTCGTCGGCATCAGGATCATGGCGGCCATCGTCTTCAGTGGTTTGTGACGGCTTCGAATTCTCATCTTGCGATGATGGGGGCTTTGCTAGTGTATTTGGAGGAAGTGACATGAGGGGAGACTGAGCGATGCTGGATATAGAGCCATGTCTTGTGCTGGCAGCGTCTGGTCGGCTGAAGGAAAGATCGCGCGAACTGTGTCGGCGCTTGGTGGCACTTTGAGGAGGTGTCTGGAAGACTTGATCCAATGGTGAATCGACATCCTCCGTGACCTCGGCAGGGTTAGGCATGTGGACGACTTGAGTCTCCGTGGGCGTTTTTGGGCCAGCCTCGGTTCCTGAGTTGTGCGTTGACCTCGATCCTCTCCGCCCCATGTTAGCGCGCGGTGTGGGTGATCCAGTTCTCTGTGAAAGTCGGTTTGATTGTTGTTTACTGGGAGTAAAGCTCTCAGACAGGTGCTCCTCTTCGAGGTCTTGCATCAGTATATCACGATGACACTTGTTCTTCCATATTTCTTGACGCGTCCATTTGAGTTGAGCAGATATTCGTGCTGCCGCAGATAGAAGCTGTTCCCTCGTTCTTGGCTGAATGGGCGCAAGAATCTGGAGATGACGCGCGTTTCTGAGCTGGTCATCGAGCTGCTTCTGCATTTCCTGCACATTGTCGTCGGCTTCTGCAATCTTCTGCTTCATCACGCCCTGCCGTGCCAGCGAGATATCCTCAGCCATTTTGTGATCGATCCGACTCCTAGCAACGGATACAGGCCCCGTTGGCGTCTGAATAAGTGTGGCAGCGTCGGCGCTATCAAGCCGCCGAAGACCGCGGCGTCCCTGCCCATCATAATTGCCACCGATCACACCGCGCATCTTGACACCTGTGGTTCGAAAAGCGGCAGCATAATTAAGCTTTGCAAGCCAGTCGTTCATCTCTTCTTCATTGTCTGCCAGCAGTACTTCTTCTAAGCCACCCTGTCGCACATAGACAAATGCGTTCTTATGCTTCTTATATGCCGCATCGTGAAGGGCAACAGCTTCATAAGTTGACATAAGCCCATCTGGTTTAAACTCTTGAAGCGGAGGGTTGAAGATCAACGGAATACCATCGTGTCCTGCCTTGATGTGGTTCTCATACTGGTGCATTAGAGACTTGACCCAGCCCGTGTTACGGAAGAAGTAGAGCTGTGCCCCGGTGAGGATTGCGCCCCATTCTTGCCAAGGAGAGCGTGCCTTGCGTTTCTTTATATCCTTCCGCCAAAGCAAGCCAACCTTGGTAACTTTGATGTCTACAATACCAGGGTGTGCTTCGGCGGGGTTGCTAACTGTCTGTTCTGTCATAAAAGCGTCAGGTCGAGATCGAGCCGACACAATCTGTAATACGCCTGTCCTGAAAAAGGTCTTCTGCAAATCCTTAAGGTTCAGACTAGGCGAAGAGCCTAGGTAGTTGTAGTAGTCGTCCAGTTCCATTGCGTCTTTCAAATTGGGTCTCAGGGCGTCTAAACTTCCATCTAGAATCAGGGTATAGGGATCTATGGGCTCTTTGACAGCCCGTTTCGCAGGGTCATTGACTGTAGAGGAGAGCAGTGGTTTTCGTCGTGATTTGTGTGAAGAATAGCGATCGCTGGTTGGGTCCAAGTCATCCTCAACATGAATAAAAGGGGTATAAGTGATGTTGTCATAAAAACATTCCAGAATGTCGTCAAAAATGCCTTCTCCATTAGTGTTCTTTAAGTAATCGGCTTTTTGCATTTTGTGCTTGTTGTTCTTATTGAATACGTCCGTGTGTAGAATGAGTAAGGAAAATGCAATGAAATAGGCCTGGTCAGGCGATGAATAAATGCCTGGGTTGCATTCATGATAGCGGTTTGCAAAAGCTTGCAGACAGCGGTCGATTTGCTGCGTTTCCTTGGGTAGCTCCGCTTCCATGAGCAGCTTACGAATTGCCATATCCATGGGATCGCCAAAAAAACTGAAGCTGCGCATATAACTTCGTAGAACGGAGGTCATGAATGGATCGGCGCTTTTGGAGAGAGTAGCAGCGATGATGCCACGGCTTGCAACCTCTTCCACTCGAGCAAGATACTTTGCGGCTGACTCGTCTTCGTTACGTTCCGGGAGAGTAACTGATTCCCTAGCAAGTTGGAGGGAGTTATTCTTGGATCCAATTGAGCCGGGTGTTGTAGGCGTCAACGTGCCCTGGCGGCTTAATTCGGAGTTCTGCCGCAAGCGACTCAACCCAAACAAATCACCAAAACTCTTGCGGCCAGTGGAGGATGATGTCCGAGTTGTAGGAGGTAAGAGGTGATCATCTGTAGAGTCACGACCCATCGAGCTCATAGTAGAGGATCTCCCGCGTATAAGCTGACCTCTAGTTGGCGAGGAGTGTCCAGATTGAGCCTCCCGGGGAGCGACCAAGGTAGCTGCAGGCGACTGAGTCTGCCGTAGTGTTCCATCTCCTTGTACGGTGCTCCCGCCAGCTGTTCTGTTACTTTGCGCAGATGCAGGGCGTGGAGTCGTAGAAATTCCAAGCGATGAGGCTGAAGAAATACCTGCCGGAGCCTTTCCTTGCTGCTGAAGGTGTGCGAAAGGAAAAAGTGGCTCCGGTGCTTTCTTTTGTCTCCTTAACCTACTAAATAAGGGCCCCGTTTTCTTTGGCGTTGTCTCCGGGCTTTGATAAGACGAGCTTTGATGGGACAGGCGATCATTGGAGCTAGCATCTGATCTTGATGACTCGGATGGTCTGTTTGGAGGGGTCAAAACAGTTCCATTGGGAGTACTCTGTGTGGCTGTCGTCGATGGTCGTGGTGACTCAGGTTCGTCCAAGGTAGCGAGTGTGGGACGTCGTCTGTCATCTGTAAAGGATTTGCGTAGTGTTTTCTGGCGCCCAAGACCATGGTTGGATTGGTTGTTATCACGAGGTAAATCCGTTGAACGGCGGAACCGAGCAGCCAAGCTAATTCTAGATGGTTTCTTCTTTGGCCCATTGAAGTCGTTGGTTGGAGCGGTGGTGATGATTTCGGGTGCTAGGTTGACATCAGTTAGCTAGGGATCCCAACCACAGAGCGTAGTCGTAGGGGATGAGTTACGTCGTGGAACTGGGGGAGTTTTCTCAGACTGCTGCTTGGCTCGCAAGGATAACTGCGAATCACTCGCATTACGAAAGCGTAAGACGGAGAATCGATGGTGTTTACTATTTTCTTCTTGTATAGGAGGGGTCTCAGGGCGGCTTTCAGTTTGGCCATCAGGGCGACTTTCAGGGCGAGTTTGAGGGCGACTCTCGGAGCAACTCTCAGGGAGACCTTCAGGGCGGCTATTTGTTGATTCGCGAGTTAATTCTTTGGAGGGCTGCGTGGGGGAAGATTCGCCAGCGCCTTCGTCGTCGTTCTGTTCGGACTGTGAGGGAAGCGGAGGAGGAGTATCGCCGGATGCGCTGGTTTCGAAAAGGGTATGACGGCGCATGTCCGTCTCACTGGACATATTGCCTCGGCGGCGTAGAAAAGCCATGGCGGCGACTGATCATGATACGCGGCCAGGCCAGGTGTTGTCGAGGCCAGGCGATGTCGACGAGAGAGCGTGGCAGTCGGAGGGCAGCAGGCGTTCAACGACCTACCAAGCACAAGGTTGGTACCCAGGCGCGGTGAGGTTCATTGAGAAAACTCGAGTGTTTGGTGTGTGTGTCGATTTCGATGTCAATAATCAAGATTCAGCAAAAATGTGGTTATCGTGAGGCTCGTTGATGAAGGTGATACGTTCTTGACCACTTTGGTAATGATGCAGCAACATTCACTTTCCGAGCTTCCCACCCCAAGGCCAGGGGCTGGGCGTTACAGCCTCAGACTACCAATGCACAGTGTCGGTCGACCCACTAGGTGCCGTGTGGCTGGGAGTACCTGAGCGACCCGCTATAGAAGGCTTTCAGGCGCTAGTCCAGTCCATCGGGGATCCAATGTGGCTGGTGATCTGTAGTGGGTCCCAGCAGAGGTGGGTACCTCAGATACACCAATTACTGGCAGCAGAGAAAGAAGAGCTCCTTATTCCGCAAGATGGCTGTTATTTCCTCCATGATTTTGGGAGGTAAACCCTTGATGTTGTGCGTTATGTGGGATCTCTACTCACAAAAATCAATCACACGTATCTCAACACTTGTCCGAACGGTTTCTCAACTGTCATTGATTGGTACCCATTCAGAATGCTGACGTTTAAAGATGGGCAGACCCCTCCAACGCCAGCCGTGTAGATAGATATAGGAAGGCGCATGTTTGCTGCAAGCACGGAAACTGAGCTTTTTAAGACAGATCTCGTGGAACCTGCCACCTTGAGAGTGATAAATATTATTAGGTTATTTCTTATACAACTAACTAACCCTTGCAAATACCCCGCTGCTCCATGCCCTGCTTTTAGTAGTAACCATTAGACGCCAGAGTTTCTGTCCCTTAGAACATGTTACAGGTAAATTCAAAAGTTCATAATGCAATCGTGGTTGTTATCCATCAAATGTTTGTCCAGTTTCGTCCTTTGGGCGCCTCATATTCATTATTCTCGATTTCACCTTCGCAACTTCCTCCTTCTGAGCTCCTGGCCAGCTGTAGTCTGCTCGTCAATCTCTGTTGCAGGCTTT
Organism: Fusarium sp. NRRL 66182; assembly: GCA_013266265.1. Classification (NCBI taxonomy): domain Eukaryota; kingdom Fungi; phylum Ascomycota; class Sordariomycetes; order Hypocreales; family Nectriaceae; genus Fusarium; species Fusarium sp. NRRL 66182. The sequence goes on from JABFAK010000846.1 coordinate 23,201, forward strand.
CTTTCGTTGGTCTTTGCCTCGTCGTCCATTTCGGCTTCCGGGAACCACTCGATTCCGTTGTTACCTAGAAGATAGTCTCCATAATATTTCATCGCATTGAATATCTCCTCCCCAGTAGGTACTATATGCTCCTTGGGAAGGAGAAATCCGTAGCTACCGGTATCTCGAAGCTTGATCTGATAACTATAGTGAGCTCGCATCTCGTGGTAGAACCAGTCAACTGCTGATCCGCCGCCAGATTCAATGCGAGACCAGTATCGGCTACCGCTGATTTCACGCGCCGAGACTGCGCCCTCGCATGCTGATGTTACTGTGTATGATTCTCCGTTAGAGAGGCGTATCGACTTTGCAATACCTGCGGCGAGCTCTTCTAGGTTCTCCAGATTAGGTGGGTCAACTGAGCATGTGTAGGAGTACGGGTATAGAATCTGCTGAGAATACGAGTGCAAATCAATCAAGCCAGCGAATCGGACGTTGTTGTTCCAGGTCTGATTCCGTGCCCAGTCGGCAATGCGGACTGCTTCCACAGCCTGGAAAGGCTTTTCTCCTCCATAGCTCTCTGAGCAAGGATCTCGTTGAACTCGCGAGCCATCCCATTCGTATCCATAAGCACGGTCAAGGTCTAATCCACGGCAAAACTGAAGGTTCGTCTGTTGCCGGGTTTTGCGCCAGAGTCGATCAATATGCCAAGTATACTCGAAGCCATCAGGGTTGGCAACTGGGAGGAAGACCAGATCAAACTCGTCCAATAGTTTCGTAATCATCCGTTCCTTGCCGTAACTAGTAATGAAGGACCACGCTAGATAGTTGACAGTGGTGGTTGAGATCCATTCGCGGGCATGTGAGCCGCCCATGATCATGATCGTCTTTCGTCGAGATCCGTCCCGTGTATCATCTGGAACCCCAACGCGAAGAGCAGGTATATCACGGCCCTCATATGATTTGCCGATGTCGATGTACTTGACATAAGATGGAAACATGGCCTCAAGGAGACGCATCCAGCGGGTTATCACTGGCAGAGATTGGTAGTTCTGGAAAAAGAGGTTGTCTCCCGGCGACGAGGCAACCTTGAGTATCGGAGCGATACTTTGCGGATCAGTATAGGTAGGGTTTCCATCGGTCGGCAGTGATTGGTATACGGCTGCGGCCAAATCTGGGATTAAAATCGAATGTGATGTGCGAAACGATTTGGGAAGCAGACTGAGTAGAGGCCTGACTTCGTCGGCGTGCATACGAATGTCGACATAGTCCTCGGTAAAGGCCCAAACGTCGAGAAACAAACGAGCGGCGGCATCGGCAAGGGCGCCTTCTTCATGCGAAGTGGTGACATTGAAACGGAGGACTAGCTGTTTAACATATTGGGCGCGTAACTGGCTGAGTACGGGTGGCGGGGTGTTCTTGGTTGGATGACGTCCGAAGACGGTCTCGATAGCTTTATCGCGAAGCTTGGTAAGGAAGGGAAAGAGTCGGGCTTTGGCGTTGTTGTTATTGTTATTCTGGTAATCTGACACGGCACGCTGAGCATTATCGATACCGACGGCGGACGCTTGCAGCAACAACAAACTTGCTGCCAGAAGTTGCAGCTTCATCGTGATTGTTGGCACAGTTGGCGCGACCGATGGATGTTGGTCGACTAGAGCGGTCGATGTTGGGAGTCAGCTGGATTAAATTAATACTTCAATGATTCGGTATGAAGGGATGTAGCGTAGATGTAATTAGGTGTTTGGAGAGAGAGTGACGACAGGAATGTAAGGTATGTAACTTGTGTTACACAGCCACTCCCTCTTGGCTAGGTAGTTAGGTACTTATTATGGTAGGCTAAATGGGGCGGGCTTCCACCTGCCTCAACATGCCCCGGAAAATACCTAGTTAGCCAAACACCTGCATACCCGTCCAGATTGGGCTTATGTGGAGCAAAGACCGCAACCAATTACCCAAGTACTAAAGAATATCAAGACTTCAGAAGATGTCATGGTAATAGTTGGTATTTTTCTTGAAAAGCCAAGGTCTGTGCTGATTACAAATCCAAACAAACGCCCACTATCTTGTAAATACTATCTAGAAAGTAGGCCAGCATCAATATCTTTCTCCTTCCCAAACCTTTCGTATTTTCCTTCCTTATGAAAAGAGCAAATCTCTCCAGTACTAGGGGATTCTGGGTCAACACAAATATCGATCAGCGGCAAGTACGAATGAGCACCAGATGAGAATGATCTACTACGGTAGGTGATAAGTGCCAAGCTTATTGACCCAGAGCAAACATGATAGAGGTGTACGCGGCCATGAACTTAAGGGACGTGTCGAAGAGGAAAGAACCGATGGAACCCCTAGGACGATCGAGTTAGTTTACCTAGGTCTTAAGAATGGGAGTTAAATGGGGTTTCTACATACTGCATGCGTCCCTGGGGACCACCGGATGCGTAGCCAATGGCGTAAACTGCACGGGATAAAGTCCAGCCCGCACCAAGGACGGCAGAGGCGACTGGGAAGCGCAGACCAGAGATGAAAAGAGCACCGAGAAAAGAAGTGTGATTCTCAGTGAAGTTCGCGTGCGAGCGTTGGACTATGGAGACGGTTAGTAATGGAAACAGGAGCGCGAATATAGGGGATACACACCGCAGTTGAACTTGTAGGCTAGGGCATCCTTCTCGGCGACCTCATTAGAAGCGTAGGCAACGGGGTACTTGATACCGCTGCTCTTACGGGCGCTGCTAGTGAGGAAGGCGTGAAGGGTGTTGACGAAGAAGGTGGAAGTAGCGGCAACAAGCACGTAGCTGAAAGGGAATGTCAGTTGGCTATGGCATGATCTGAGTGAAGTGAAGAGTGGTTGTTCCTTACCCGTATTGGGCGGGAAGCTCGAGGACAAGAGACATGATGACGGTAGGTTATTTGAGCAGTATCTACGGGCCGAATTGGTAGGAGTGAAAGCGATAATGAGTTGACTTGATACGTGTAAACAAGTCGTTCTTAAATAAAGGCAGGGTCAAGAGTTAAAGCTACTAACCTACGGAGCGGGCACAAGGATCTCGGAAAAGCCAGCTCCGCCTGCGGAGAAGTCCATCGAATGTCTCTCTCTACTCCGGCGACAGTCCGCAATCCCTCGCTAACGCAAGAGTGGAGGGTTTTGCTACCTTAGTCTTTTTGTGCAAACCATCCTTGCTCACAGTTTCATCGGAGCATCGGAGCATCGGATCGTCGGAGCAGGAAAGAAGTGTTAAATTAAAAACAATTGATTTTGATTATCAACTTGCAAAAAAATTATACCTATAGCTTATTAAGTTAAACAAATAAAAAAATTATATTCTTTGGCTAATAGGTATGTAAATAGACCTAATATATCTTTAATTAGTAAAGCTGATATATATTATAGTTAAGATGTTAATAACAGTTCCTGTCTCGATATCTCCTCTGTTTTGCCTGGTGAATCTGAATGGAAGTAGGCACTGCGGGTGGCAGATGGAGTTGGTGATGAATGTGAAGTCCGTAAGGTCCTTTGTGGAATTCACGGCTAGGAGAGAAACTCGCTTGTTTAATAGAGAGTCTATGTACCTGACTGGCTTCAGGTTCAGCCCCTTCTGCCTGAGAAGTGTGTCAGCAAGTAAAAAATGCTATGAGTTTGTGTGCCGAAAGTTAAGTAAGTCCTGAAGTTAGAGACTTGCATAGACATGAGGCATCTGTATATAGTCTGACGGGGATCATGTGATCAAAGGTGATTCAAGGCGCTAAAACCAAAAGGGACCGATGGAATCTACAATCTACACTCCCATCGTACACTTGACCTCCGACACCATGGATCTAGCAAACACGCTCATCAAGTCCGTCATGAGGGCATTTTATCAGACCCGCGACATTCTTGTTGTTGATGCGCTCATACTCCATGAGGCGTATGTATATGGTCTTGAGTAGGCGAGGGAAGCTTGCTAATATCTTGCCTTCTAGGCTCCGAGACGATGACCTGGCGTATTTGATGTCCATTAACACAAAGGACCTCCACAAGATTTGCGGCAAACTACGCGAAGACAGATTTCTAGTTGTGTAGGCATGCGAGCCTTATGGAAAATCCTTGAACTAACCGGGTTTTGTGTAGGCACACACGGTCAGAGCTGCGAGAAGGAAATCCAAGACCCAGCAATCGAACATGGTACTACATCGACTACCGCAACACAATTGATGCCATCAAGTGGCGCGTTTATAACATCGACAAAGAAGTTCAGGGAACTACACAGGTGGCAAGCGAAAAGAAGGAATACTTTTGTTCGTTCTGCAAGGCTGAATGGACAGCCATGGAGGTTTTGGACAACGTCGGCCCAGAGGGTTTCCTATGCCACCGCTGCTCCCGCGTTCTCACCTTCGAGGCGGACCGAACATCAACTGGGCATGAGCAGTCGACCCGCCTCAACGACCAGTTCAAGTTCATCAGTGTACTTCTACCGAAAATCGATGCCGTCCACATTCCCGAGTGCGATTTTGATCGTGCACTTGCTAAAGCTCGCCCTGTAAAGCGCGATGAAACACATCAGCGCGCTCAAACTACCGCGGTGGATTCTGGCGCAAACCGGCCGATGGCAGTCAAGGGATTGACCAATACTGGGCCCCAGTCTATCGCTGTGAATATCTCGACGTCAGATGGTCCCACAGAAGCCGAAAAAGCAGCAGAGCAGGCACGTAAAGAGCAAATAGCAAAGCAAAATGCGCTGCCAGCTTGGATGTCCAACAGTACAGTCACTGGCGAATCTTTCTCAGCGAGCACTACGCACGGCACTATCACAACTTTAAAGAAGGAGGCCGCCAAGGACTCGGCGCTTGCAGCCGCACCTGAAACCAAGGCCAATGCTCAGATTGATGACATATTCGAAAGGCTAAAGGCAGAGCAAGCAGCGGAGCGGGCAAAGGAGGAAGACGAGTTAGGCTCGGAGGAAGACGAAGAAGAAGAAGATGAGTTTGAGGACGTACCCGCTACAGGCAACGTGTCGAGCCAAGATACACCGATTACACCAGCAATCAAGCGAGAATCGCCAGACGGTTCAGAAGAGCGACATGCGAAACGAGTCAAGGTTGAACCAGAGCCGCAGATCAAGAAGGAAGAAGAGGAGGAGGATAGTGAAGAGGAGATTGAGTTTGAAGATGTCTAGAGATGCAGGAGTGTCTTCAAAGGAAACTTCTCACAAAGGCCACGCTTGACAAGATCTTGGCTCCTTAAACACACCGAATAGGCGTTAGAAGGCTGTTGAAAACGGATAATGGCGAGGATGGATAGACAATTGATACCCGCAAGGGTTACTAAAGTAATAGCAATACCACTGTGTCAGACGGGCGTTTAGGAAGCTCTCATGTATAAATTACTTAGTTGCGAATTAGATGTGTGAGGTTATAGCAACGACTGGTTCCCTATCTTATCCTGATTAACACAAAGTCGCTTCACCTGACTACACGTAAGCTGTGTCGGGAAGAGCACCATGAAAGGGCCGGCCCTCTTGGAAAAAGCAAAACTTGGGAAACTGCTACAGGACTATAGACACAGACTCGGATTGGCTGTCGCAAACACCCATACAGTACAGATTTGGCGACGTTTGTCTCTCCTTTGAATGATCGCTCTACGCTCTATATATAGTACCCTCAGACGAAAATTGACGGTTTGTAATACACTTGCTGTAACCAAACAACTTACCCAAGGAAAACAAATCGCTCAAATCTTTCAATGGGTAAACGCTCATACGAAAACCCCCGTTGATTCGGATTTTTCAATTAGCAAACCGCGTTCAGCCATGCCCCCAACCCCAACTGTCACATTCCCCAAATAGCCAAAAGTTTCCGCCAACAACCCAAGCGAGAGTAGTTGGGCCAAGTGAATCGAGTGCTGCTGTGATGAGCCTTGACAATCTCCCGCCAATTTTTCTCCTGTCTACTCATCTAAAGTCCGACGAACAGCATCGACTTGAGGAGCAAATTCCGACGTTGACACATGACATCAAGGAGGCCGAGATCGTGGTGGGCAAGATTTCGCAGCAGAGACGCGCTGAATTTGAGCTCAGACGGGCAAAACTCGATTTCGTGCCTTTCGAGCAGTCGCATGCACGACAGGATGAGTTACTTTCCGCAAATCTAGCTCAGAATTCAGAGGATGGCCCGAAATCTAAGCGAAGGAGAATCACAAAGGAATCTGTGACCACAACCAACACAGTCCAAGTTGTCAAACTAGCATGGTTACAAGATTCTTGGGCGAAAGGAAGAGTACTGTCCGTGGAGGAATACGTGGTTTACGAGTGCAGCAAAGTCTTGCCGCGAGAAACTACGCCTACAGCCGTATCACACAAGAATCCCGCGAGTTCTACTTCACCTGCGAGTAGCGTCCCAGAACGTACTACCCTCGAGCAAAAAGCACAGCCGGTGAACAGTTCGCCACGAAAACACCACAAAAGACATCATGATACATCAACGACTTTGTCACATCAACATGCACCCAGTTTACTCCACCAGTCAACATCGGAACATGACATTGTCCTACCAGACGTCCCTGATTTCCTTGGGACAACGTATTCATGTCAGCGGCCTACGCCTATAGACCCGCCAAATGGGACTTTTGCAAAAGCCCTGATAGAAGTCAGGACGATTCGTCAACTTCGTGGGGATGGAATTGGAGTGAGAGCATACTCTACTAGTATAGCTACAGTGGCGGCATATCCATACCCGCTTAAAACCCCCCAAGGCAAGTTTCATTCTTCTGACACAGGGTGGCAGCCAGCTGAACTTGTTATCAGAAGTAGCACGGTTGCCAGGCTGCGGTGATAGAATTGCCAAGCTCTGGAGTCAGTACAGGGAGACGGGGCAGTTGGATGAAGTACGTGAAGCCAACGCGGATCCGATGATCGCCGTCCTTAAGATCTTCTTCAACATATGGGGAGTCGGGGCTGTCACGGCTCGCGAGATTTATGCGAAGGGTGAGTGTCCAGAAGATACAACCACGGGGCCTACAATGACACCAATCGACGCAGGATGGCGAGATCTGGACGATCTGGTTGAGTTTGGATGGAATACGCTTACTCGCTCGCAACAAATCGGTGTCAAGTATTATAATGAGTTGTTACAGGGAATTCCGCAGGACGAAGTTGCAACCATCAGCTCTACCGTCTTGGAACATGCCCGCAAGATTGATCCTGGGTTCGAGATGGTTATTGTAGGGGGTTATCGACGAGGCAAGCAATATTCTGGTGACGTCGATATTGTCCTGAGCCACCGAGATGAAAGCAAGACATTGAGAGTAATTTCAGAGATAGTTGCGAGTCTCGAAAAGGGTCATCTCATTACCCACACTCTTACTCTCTCTACCCACAACAGCGAAAGAGGGCAACGTCCACTTTTATGGAAGGGAGAGCACTCTAGCAGGTCAGGGTTCGACACGCTTGACAAGGCCTTGGTAGTCTGGAAAGACCCAGGCAAACAGGATGCACCACACCGACGCGTCGACATCATCATCAGCCCGTGGAAAACGGCTGGGTGTGCAATACTGGGCGGGAGTGGCGGAACAACGTTCCAGAGAGATGTTCGACGATACTGCAAGAATGTCAAAGGATTCAAGTTTGATAGTAGTGGGATCCGGCGTAGGGCTGACGGTATGTGGATGGATCTCGAGGGAAGCTCCACTGGCGACCAGGCTTCTGATATGGAAACGGCGGAACGGAGGGTTTTTGAGGGTCTCGGTCTACCGTGGCGATCACCCGAGGAAAGATGTACGGGTTGATTAGCAAGGGTGTTAAAACATAGGGCATGCCCAGGGGAGTTCCTACGATGGCGAGACCTGTCAAGACGTACGATACTGGTGATTAGTTCACGTCTTAGTGGGATCGGTCTCGGATGCTTTGCGGAGTTTTAGATTGTACCTGCATGGTTATTGAGGAGTTTGGCTTAGACCAACATGCTTACAAAGTATAACTCGGGGGACATAGTTCAGCTGACTGCAATATAATATAAACGCTAAAAGTTTAATACTTCTTTAAGATAATATTATAAAAATAAACTAATTTATATATTTTAAAATAAAAAAGTATTAATATAATTTAATAAATTTTTTTTATAATTAAAAT
>JABFAK010000850.1:0-23110 GCA_013266265.1 Fusarium sp. NRRL 66182
CCTCCACTCCACCCGCGTCTTTCCCCTGGGAGCTTCCTTCAGTGTCCAGTGGTTTTTTCGAGAGAGCTCATCCTCATCCTGACTCTCACTGTTCCAACTCCCGCCTCTTTTTGCTCCTCCCATTCTCATCCTCCCATCGCAATTCCTCTTCTCTTTCCCCATCTCTTCGTCATAATCTCAGGCTCTCGCTTCTTTGTCGCAGAGCTCTTCTCCAAATCCTCAATTTCAACTTCGTTGTCGCAGCCCGCTTGAGCTCGTGTGCAGTGGTGAGTTCTCGCCTGCCTTTCCCCGCCGACCCTCGTGAACTGTCGATATCGAGCCGCAATCAGTCGCAATAGCAATTACCTCACTGAAGAATTGAGTGTTGCGCCCGTATGTCTTGTCGTGATGCCAATTCTTGGGGTCCTGGTAGCTCTGGTTATGGTTTCGGCTCCCTCAGGTTGAACTGTTCGGCTCGGTTGCACGCTCGCAAGACAACACTGGTCATCAGTCAAACAGCTGCTAATCAGATCTCTCCGGTTTAGAATTGAACAAAAAAGGAATAAGCCGACACTTGCCAGCTCATTCCAATCTCACCTTTTTCCGTTACTTCTTACCCAATCCTCATAATTCAAAATGTCCGCCAAGTCGATTCTCGAGGCCGACGGCAAGGCCATCCTCAACTACCACCTCACTCGCGCACCTGTCATCAAGGCGAGCCCTCTCCCTGCACCTTCAACTCACAACCCTCCTAGCAGACTCGCTTCTCTGCACTTCCCTGAGGATGCCAACGTTGAGGACATCCTGAACCAGGCTGAGGTCACCTACCCTTGGCTCCTCCAGCCCAACGCCAAGTTCGTTGCCAAGCCCGATCAACTCATCAAGCGACGAGGAAAGAGTGGTCTTTTGGCCCTGAACAAGACCTGGCCCGAGGCCAAGGCTTGGGTTGCTGAGCGAGCCGGTAAGGAGCAAAAGGTTGAGCACACCACTGGTGTTTTGAGGCAGTTCCTCGTCGAGCCTTTCGTCCCTCATCCTCAAGACACTGAGTACTACATCAACATCAACTCAGTCCGTGATGTAAGTCGAAATCTTTGTTTTCCGCATGGTTTGGCTGCGTTGGAAGGGTCGGCGTTCCAAAGGCTTCTGGAGTATACACCTCAGAAGATAAGAGGAGGAAGTTTGTCAAGAGAAGAAAGGGGTCTGTGGCATCTTGTACTCGCGATTTAGCGTTGCAAAAATCGACCCGACGGATTTAGTGGGTTCGTTCATGCGTGTGCCGGCAATCATTATTTGAACCGAGACGGGCGAACGGATGCCACGATAAGAAAATCCTCGGGACCAGCCCCTGGCCATTTCGGACCCTTCCGCACCAAGCCACACATACTGCCGGTTTATCCGCCGGTCTATCCCCAACTACCGGAGTGCTTCAGTTTACTAACACCTTGATCTATAGGGCGACTGGATCCTCTTCACCCACGAGGGTGGTGTTGATGTCGGTGATGTTGATGCCAAGGCTGAGAAGCTCTTGATCCCCGTCGACCTCGCCGAGTACCCTTCCAACGAGGAGATCGCTGCTACTCTCCTCAAGAAGGTCCCCGAGGGTGTTCACAACGTCCTTGTTGACTTCATCACCCGCCTCTATGCCGTCTACGTCGACTGCCAGTTCACCTACCTTGAGATAAACCCTCTTGTGGTCATCCCCAACGAGGACAAGACCTCTGCTGCCGTCCACTTCCTCGATCTTGCTGCCAAGCTTGACCAGACTGCTGACTTCGAGTGCGGTGTCAAGTGGGCTATTGCCCGATCTCCCGCTGCGCTTGGTCTGACCAACATTGCCCCTTCTGCGGACGGCAAGGTCAGCATCGATGCTGGCCCTCCTATGGAGTTCCCTGCCCCCTTCGGCCGTGAGCTGACCAAGGAGGAGGCTTACATCGCTGACCTCGATGCCAAGACTGGTGCTTCCCTGAAGCTTACCGTCCTGAACTCCAAGGGCCGTATCTGGACTCTGGTTGCTGGTGGTGGTGCTTCCGTCGTCTACGCCGATGCCATTGCCTCTGCTGGCTTCGCCGACGAGCTTGCCAACTACGGTGAGTACTCTGGTGCTCCCACCGAGTCCCAGACCTACCACTACGCCCGAACCGTCCTCGACCTTCTGCTCCGCGCTCCCGAATCCGAGGAGGGCAAGGTCCTCTTCATCGGTGGTGGTATTGCCAACTTCACCAACGTTGCCAGCACCTTCAAGGGTGTTATCCGAGCGCTGCGAGACTTTGCCCCCAGACTGATTGAGCACAAGGTTGCTATCTGGGTGCGACGTGCTGGTCCCAACTACCAGGAGGGTCTCAAGAACATGAAGGCTGCCACTCAAGAGCTCGGCCTCAACGCCAAGATCTTTGGCCCTGAGATGCACGTCTCTGGTATTGTGCCTTTGGCTCTCGTTCCCGGCAAGTGGGAGGAGAGCAAGGCACAGGAGTTCCAGGCTTGAGGGAATGAATCTTTGCCAGGGGCTTGGTAATGGTATAAAGGGATGATGCGGGTATAAAATGACATGCCTGTAGTGAACGACTATTTGTACTGCAAGATAGACAAACGGGAAATAGGTGGTGAGACGCAATTCTTTAGGCTTGGGGCCGATGACGGTCGAACAAGCTGTGTATGGCAGTATTTGATGACGGAAAGAAAGCTAATAGATCTGATGACATTTATGCATTCAATGATTCCCTGAGTGAAGCGTCTTATCTGTTGAACTTGCTGGCTGGCATCTGATGTTTACGAATGGAGTACATAGCATTGTGCCTGTCTAACAGGTCATCTATTTTTCTTTTAAGCCGTATACTGGCTATGTATGTAGTCCTTTCTCATCAGATCAGACCAGAGTAACCATCCACAACCACCATGATAATTATGATGGAAGCCATTAGCTCTTGTACTACACATCTATGCAGTCAAGCCCCTTTTCGGATTCATAATCTCCTATACGGTCAAACTTGTTCACCAAGCTTTGCACATCGCCATGTCCACTCCTGTATGCCCAGGCTTGTCTTCTTCCCTTTCCAGCATCATAATTCCATCTTGAACTAAACGTGCTTATTCTGTGTGACTTGAGTAGTCGAATCATACACAGCTCAGGCCATCCATAGGTAGCAGCCTCTATTACCAGCCCTGCAGCCAAGTCCAAGAATAGGAGTCAAACACCCATCTTTCTTGGCGGGCAAACGCAGCAAGCACCCGATAGCTGTGATATGCCGTTTCCTGAGCTATTCGAACCGGCAGTAAATGGCCAGAGACCGGGGGTGTAAGCGGGAGTCATCAGCCTGCCGAACTACAGCTGCCGAGACTCTTAACGTATCTTTGTAGACCTGATTCAGTAGCCTTGGCAGTATAAAGTGCACGACAATGGAACGACAATACTTCGACTTTTGGCCAAGGGATTAACAGGCTGTGAGGCAAGCGGGTCTGCATGAATAAACAAAACCCTGTTGACTGTTTTTCTTCCTTTTTAACCTTCAAACACAACTCATCTTTGTCTTCGTGACAGTTCGCATACAAACAAAGCCTTGAAGGGCCTCCTCCAAAGCTCTCGTCCTCAGAGTAAAGGCCTCCCTCTTCCCTCTCTCATCGCACTGCTCGTCCAGGTGTCCGTCACGTTTATGGAACGTTCATGTCACCTTTGGACTTACATCAGCAAGGTCCTTGCCTCCCTCCTACTTCACCTCACATATTCTGATCCTCTAACACATTGTACGTTCCTCTGACCCTCGCTGTCATCATCGACTAACTTGGCTCTTAGTCAAACGCTCGTCCAAAGACTGACAGACGGGATCTTCGGTATGCCAGGGTACAATGACTACGATGACGACGACTACTACCACAGCAATGGTTGTTGCATTGGATGCTGCCGCGCTGGTGATTTTGGCACCCATGATGGCTGTGGTCCCTGCGACTGTCGACGCTCATTCAAACCCGACTGTGATCGCACCATCTATCCCGGCTGGAGTCTCGGCCACTACTACCCGGGAAAAGATGAAGCCTCTTCTGCCGTGGCTGACAAGCCGAAGCCGTCCGAGAAACTGAGCGACAGCAACAAGAAGCAAAAGGCCTCTGGGAAGGTCTTCGAGCAGGTCAACAAGTTCGACGAGACCAGCAAAGCCTCCAAGAACCTCAAGGCAGATAAGATCTCCAAGTCTTCCAAGACTTCTTCCAACGCTGAGAAGCAGTGACTTTGCAAGTATAATGGTAGGCGGCTGGTCACCTCAATCGACAGAACAGTGAGGGGGAAAAAACTCATAATTCAATAATAAACATTGTATTGAAGAATCTAAACGTGTCGTAACTCTTCTTCAGCACCAAATTTTGCAAATCGTGCCTTTTCCTCCCTACAACTGTACGCCTGTTCCGGACAGGTCGTTTACAGCGCAAACATCATGGCAGCCAGGGGTAGAGCCATGACCCAAACCAAGGGCCGACTGAGAACAGCGGCGTCCCCCTCATCGTCAGCATCGCTGCCGTTGGAATTTGTGTTGTTGTCGGCGTTGGTACTATTGGCATTATTGGTGGTCTCACTGCCAGTGTCCGCGTCGTTGCTACCAGACGCATTGGACTCGTCATCCTCGAGAGGAACCACCCTGAGATTGTCGAGCGCACTGCCGTCGGCGTTATTGACAGCAAGCTGGACGCTCCAGTCCGAGATCTCAACGATCCTTCCGCTCGGCTTGTTTTGGATACCATTGTCAATCAACCTTTGGGCGCCGGGAGGGACAGCAGGAAGAGTAAAGTTGTTGTCGAAGCCACTATCCTCGATAATGCTAGACCTGCAGGTGGGAGGTCTAGTGGAACTATTGCTAGCAGACTGGGCCTGGACGTCTTCCCAGTCGATCCTAGCAAACTGGTTCCTGAGACGGTTGAAGTCGCCAAGAATACGAAGGTTGCCATCCTCTATCTTGACAAGACCGTAGTTGTTGGCTTCTTCAGTGTACTCGTAAACGACACCACCCGAGAACACCCCGGTCATCTGATCGCTGTACATGGCTTGGGTCTCGTTCCAGTAACGCGGCGTGGGTTCGTTGCAGCCATATTCACTAAAGAAGACAGGAACAGTAGTCGAACTCAGTCCTTCCACAAGGTCGTCGTAGGAAGAACTCTGGAAAGTAGCTTCGGCGCCACACCACGAGTACGAGTTAAGGGCGAAGAGATCCGCGCGGCTCATGTCATCATCATCATCCTCGATAGAGCACTGTAGGTAATTCCAGGTGTCCCACAGGACTTCGCGGACGTCAGCGGCAGAATAGCCAACGGGGATCTGACGGTCCAGGTTGTTCCTGATGTAGTTCTTCAGATCGCGAGTGACGGCACGGATGTACTGAGGAGCAAACTCAGCAGTGGCCTGGTTGTTGATGACCTCGTTGGCAGAGAAGAAAAGAAGAGTGTTGGGATAGTTGCCAAATGCCTCGGTAATGGCAAAGGTGCGGTTGAGATACTCGGCGTAGTAGCTCTCCCAGGGCCTCTCGGATTGGATGGCCTCACCGGGCAGAGGAGAGTTGACATCAATCATCATGTACATGCCGGCCTGTCAGTAGAATGTCAGTCCGTGTCCCTGATGACGCTCTGCAAGGCAACGACTTACAGCATTGAAAATGCTAGCACACTCATCATGGTTGATGTTGGGGTCGAGGTTGTAGACGCGAATGGCGTTGATACCCAGAATCTGCATCAGAGCAGCATCTCGCATGCACTCATCCTTGTGGCTCAGGGGATCCCTTCCAGTAGAAGGGTCGTAGCCGGCACTGCCACCAGGCTGGTAGGCCATTCCGACGATCTGGAACTTGTTGCCAGTTTCGGGGTTGATGAAGTCAGTTCCTCGGATTTCCAGGGGAGGCACGGCACCAACAACCGCGGCCCCAAGGGCCATGAGGGCGGCGCTGATCTACAGCAGACGTATGTAAGTAGGTGGTATAACAAGAGGGCAGTGCATCATGCGTGATGGCATGCTGTAGGCAGACTTACAAGCATGGTGGTCAGTCGACTGTATCTTCCAGCGATGAAGTGTTCCAAAGTCGTGATAAGAGTGTGATAAAGACGCTTGTTGACTTGGGAAACGGGGGCACGCGTGGCTCAGCTCACACCGGAAAATACGGGAAGATGCTTGGCGATGGTGTTGAGGAAGATGGTCAAGGTAAACGGCAAGACACGAAATGAACCAGCCGTGATCAGAAAGAGCTAAGAAGCGAATGGCAGACCGCGACTCGAGGTGAATTGGGTAGGAAAGAAAGAACGTATAGAGTTGAAAGAAGGAGCAAGAAGATGCAGAGGTGGGAGGGTGAAGATAAAGAAGGCAGGTAGCACGGGCAGCAGTGATGGTGGTGGTCAGTGAGCGAGCGACTGCCAGTGCTGTCGAGTTGATGGGCAAACAACAGCAATAATTCACTACCTAGGATAGACGAGAACAGCGATGGGGATCGAGACAGGTGCAATGTTAATTATATAGTCTCCTACAGTGCAGCGGATGAGACAAGCTCAAATAAGGAAGAATACCGATGCCAAGCACGGAAAGGGGAGTGGTGTGGTGTATACATTCATTCACTCATCTATCAATAATGCAGACTGTATACAGCCCGGCTGTTTTCAGTCTATCACATTCACTATCGGGGAAATGGGCCATGATATTTAGACATTATTAGCATGAATCAACCAAGTTCCGGCCCAAGCCAAGCATCGAGCCAAGAAGTGTAGTCCAGTTCTAGCATCGTATATATGTCAAAGTGTCGGATTTTATATAGAGTATTGTCTACCAGTGAGTAAAAAGCCAGTGGCCAACCAAGCAGACGATGCTTTGCTCGTCTTTCTCTCTCCCAAACCTTTTTACTCAACCATTCTGTTCTTCTTCTTACCCAAACAAGCAACTACACGGTACTACAGAACTGCAGTACCATTGGGCCGTCATGGGGTTCCCTGTCCTTGGTCGTTACCGGGGTCGTTGACGCGCTTGGCAGGCGTTCGCTTTACTGTTTGCAGCTTAGATTCGGTCGCCTCGGAGGATGGGAATGGGTTTCAAGGACGGCTTTGACGGAATAGACGAGACTGAGACGGATATGAAAGTGCAAAGGAAAAAAAGGAAAGGTCAAAATGGTACATAAGGACAGCCACTTGAATATTTGATCAACCACTCACTGTTGTTGAATGACAAATCGCCGTTGAAGGGTTCCCGGTCCCACCACGTTTTGGGCAAACGCTTGTGCTCATCTTATCTGTCACTCATCAACATCCTTGCGAGATATGATGGCCACGCAATCTCTCAAGTTCCAAAAGTTTAAAATTACTGGCAACTTCCATTACATCTTTACAAAGCATACGTGCTATGCTATCGTGGCTGCATACGTACTTCTTTCTTGGCACCAATAACGCCATATGTCGGTAAGGCACGAGACAATCTTTGGACGATATTTGCATTTCTACAATCCAATGGACATTAACCTATGGCGAGACGTTGGTTTGATTTGCATTGCCTGATTTCATGTCTGTCTGTCTGTCTGTAAAAGCAACATAGTCCGAGACGGTCTGCCTTGTATCATCCATAGCACCAAAGTGTTAATTCTTGACATAAAACAGTACCTCTATCCCGCCATGTCAACGTTGGTTTGTAAATACCTGCCAATGGCATGACAGCAAGGGTCTCCTGAACCCCAAGGCATAGGAGATATATAGACAATCGCCCCGGTGAACTCTCCCATGTCAAGTCGCACCTGATCAGCTGTGAAGCTTCAGAGGGCTTGTACATCATTGATCAAATCCTCTCTGATACTTCCAATGTGCCATGACTGTTCCACGCCGTACTACTGTCACGTCGCACATTGTGTCGATGTGTCAGTTGGAAGATCTACATGAACCTTGTTGCTTTGAGCTGTATCAGTCGCCTATCCATGCATACTATGCACATACTCACCATGTTTTCTTACGCCAAGTTCACCAACAACCCACTTATCACCTTAGATGAGCACGGGTCTGTCTATGTTATGTCCCCACACTGCGGAAACTACCCTGTAACGATTTTGATAAGTACCCTGTGATGTACGGGGTATTAATCTGAAACTTGTACCCTCCGTAAATGAAACGAGCTGGCAAGGACCACTTCATGCTCATCTCATCGTGGTTATCTTGTATATTCTGCTTCGTACGGAACACTTACACAATCCTTGTTTGACGGTGCTTTAGATTTATCTTTGACTGGACACCCATGTTAAGCTGGCGGAATGGGGTCAATTCTAGGATCTTTGTGACTTGGGTGCACATAATGAGGTACACTTTTGATATTCAACATATCCTCCTTCGTAAGTGACGGACTACAGAATCATCAATAACCATACAACAAAATAAAACCATACAAGTCACGATTGAAGGAAACAGGTAAGTAACCAGAAATATCCATCCCTCAACAACCAACCACTCACTGGTGAGGTACAGTAGGCAAGTAACCATGACCTGCCTTGGGTTACCCTGTATACCTAAACACCAGATCTGGGGCACTTATTGCTCTCTTCTGCTCCTGGCAATGCCATCTAGTGCCGGTCCCTGAAGATCAGCGCAAGAAACGACCCGAAACCGAACATTACACAAAGATGCGGATGCTGTCGCTAGGTAGCCACCATTAACCCTTCGCTTGGCGACTGTAGCCAACCAAGCCAGTCTTAAGGGCGCCAAAGGCCTGGCAGTAAGTTTGCTTCTGCACCTCTTTTCAGGAGTACGAACCATCTTTTCAAACGTACTGGCAACACATGTCTCGATGACAATCGTGCTCCTCACAATGATCACGGTTTGATCATCAAAACTTAATCACAGATGCAAACCATGCACAGCAAGTACGTGAGAAACTCCAAGAATTGATACAACTATGTAGGCAACGAAACTAACTCCAGATTAGAGTATGGGGTAATCGGTATGATTAAAGCATAGAAAAAGGCCAAATAGCTCTCCGGGGTAACACTGAAAGAGAAAGAAGAAAGTCGTGTAGTACAGCTTCGATACAGACTGATTAGGTAGTAGAGAGTTCTGAAGCACGCAGCCAAGCCTGGCCTTGCACCGGCCGGCTCCTATCCTTCGATTCGTGCCTCAAAGAATCCCGCTCCCATCATTACTCGCTTGCCGACGTCATAGAATCGATGTAATAGGCCCTTTTTCGGTTTACAATGGTCAAGTTGACCAGTGAACCTCCTGACAAAGCAATTGCTTTTGGTTTGCTGTACATCAGGCCGTAAAATATGTCGAGTGTCGTAACAAATGCGGGCTATCGAGCTGCCCAGAGACGCCGTTGCTCCATCGCCAGCACAACTTCAAGCACAAAACTCGACCTAGTAGCCGTTCATCGTCATTCGTTGCGAGTTTCGGCTCAGCTCACGGTCGGCGGCAGGGCTGATGGGACGGCTGCTAGCACCACCGTGAGCACTGCTCTCCTTGAGGGCCAACAGTTGCTTGGCACGGAAGGTCTCGTAGTGGATCTGAGAGGTTGTCTCGATAAGATCCTGGAGGTGGGTTCGAAGGAGGAAGTCTCGCAGGTAGACGAATTCGCAGTGAGTCTCGTCCTCGACGTTGATGACACCCCATCGGTTCTGGCGGCCACGGACCTGCTTACCGTTGACGATGATCGACTTTTCGGATCCGACAACGGCGAAAGGAACAAGGTTCTATCACATGTTAGAATCTGTGTTGTTGAGTGCGCGAAATCTGATCATGTAAAACAAACCTTGATCTGGCCGTTCAGGGCACGCTCCTCATCATCAAACTCCTCGTTATCGTAGGGATACATCTTGAGGTTATGGAAAGCAAACTCCTCCTTGATGCGCTCCTTGAACTCCTGACGCTCCTCGACGGTCAGGGTGTCAGCCTTGGCGATGACAGGCACCACGTTGACAACATCCGACAGCTTCTTCAGCACAACAATATCGATAGGCTTAAGAGAGTGGCCCGAGGGTTGGATGAAGAAGAGACAGCAGTGGATACGGGTATCCTGGATATAGCGCTCTCGCTGTGCAGTGAGCTCCTTGCGCAAGTACGCGGAGTGCTGATCCTTGATGTACTTGACGATGGGGTCCCAACAGCGGTCGTTGTTGACCAAGTCGCCGTAGCCGGGGGTGTCGACGATGTTGAGTCTGAGTCGGACACCGTTCTCCTCGATCAGGTGGGAAACGGCCTGGATCTCGGTAGTTTGGCGGATGGGCTCGTCGGGCTGGAAACGGCCCTTGGAGTCGATCAGGTGGGAAGCGAAGATGGTGTTGATGAGCGTCGACTTGCCCATGCCAGTCTGACCTACAAAGCGCAATACATGTTAGCACATGAGCAAAACGTTGAGTATCCGCCGCATCATCATCATCACCATCACCCCATGGTGTATACCGCCATTGGCGCAATTGGATGAATGTCGTATCAGCACTTACCAACGCAAATGACGTTGAACTGGAAGCCACGCTTCAAGAGCTTCTTCTCAATCTGAGAGGTGATGCTGTCGAAACCGACATGGCTCTGGGGATAGATAGTGTTAGGAGCGGCGGCCATTTTGAATAAATTCGGGCTTTGTCGACTAAAGCAGGGAGCGTAAGGGTTGAAGCTTGGGAATGTTGTTAATATTCCAAGAAAGAAGGACTAGAGCCGAGGCACACAAAGACAACACGAGCGCGAAGGGTTCAAATTGACGCTTGAAGATGTAGCGAAGCTGGGAGTTGGAGGTTTAGGAGAGGCGGCGTGGAACACGACGAGATACTAGGGGGGAACTTTTCGGGCACTGGGGTCCTGCCACATTAACAAAACAATTTCCTTACTGGAAGGGAGCAGGAGGTCCAGGGTCCGAAAGAAAGGGGGAAAACGCGTTTCGAGCTTCTCATTGGCTAAAACAAAGTCTGTGCGTCAGTTAGCTCATGATTGGCTCAACGGCACTTTGGGGAAAAGCCATCAGTTTTTTGATGTTGGATTTTGAAGCCTCGCGCAATTTGATCACTGCGACTCCAATTCGAGCCCGACGACCGACGATTTGCCCTGCCAGGGAACGACAACTTACAACCGAGTGACTGGGAAACGAGAAATTCAACCCAAGTCGTCTTCGAACATACTTGCGTACGCCCATACTCTTAGCCTCGCCTTTGACTAGATCGCAAATCCAGATATATCATTATCATAATCCCACCTATACTTCTCCGTCACAATGGCTGCCTCGCTCATCCCTCGACTGTCTGCTCCGATATTCCTCTCTGCGGTTTCCTCCCGTGAGTTCACACAGAAGCTCTTCCCATCATTGTCGATCGCAATTCCCGGCATTTCTCTGAATCTCCCCACCATCGATGATATCTGGGAGTCGGTGCTACGGGCTGTACCCAAGAACAAGGTCTCTCACTCGAGGAAGCGACACAGGCAAATGGCTGGCAAGGCATTGAAGGATGTGAACAACTTGTGCCGGTGTCCCGGCTGTGGTGAGCCCAAGCGTACGCATAGGCTATGTCAGACTTGCCTCGAAGGTACACCATTTCAGATGTCATATAATCAGGACAACGAAAGTTTCTAACATATTGCAGAAATGAAGCGAATCTGGCGACAGGACTATCCGAACGACAAGTCGGTCTAAAATATAAAGAATACGGAATTTTGAGGATTATGAAAACTGTAAAAAG
Organism: Fusarium sp. NRRL 66182; assembly: GCA_013266265.1. NCBI lineage: Eukaryota > Fungi > Ascomycota > Sordariomycetes > Hypocreales > Nectriaceae > Fusarium > Fusarium sp. NRRL 66182. The sequence goes on from JABFAK010000850.1 coordinate 11,625, forward strand.
AGTCTGTATAGTCATCACGGGATCATGCATACATACTATGGGCGTTCTGGCTCGCTTGAGCCTTGTATGAATATTAAAAAAAAAAAGAAGAAAGATGTTAAATCATTGAGTGGTTTCGATAGTTCTGTGATCGTTGTGTACCCATGCGTTCAAGCATCCATGAATGAAGATAGTTGCTTATGCCCATGATACATGATACATGCTACTAGAAGTTTAAACTTGGCTTTAAACGGGATTGAGTTCTCATATCAAACTGTCTTTGTTTTTACCAATGTCAAATAGAGGCTGATTCTGTATAAGCTTGGCTGTTTTCCCTTGTATTTGGAGCTCTGTAGATGACCCTTTGATGCCCCACCAAGCCCATGGCATTCGCAGCTCACTCCCAGCCAAGCTCTTTCATACACAGACAACGTCATACTGAAGAGCCAAGAAAACACGCCCACTCAAGTCTGAGGCGGGAGAGATGGTAAGACTGAATGTGTAGCATCAAAATATCATGAGCTAAGCTGATTTCCTTTAGTCGAAACAATATCTGACCACGCATACCGTGGATAATGGTGAGCAAAGCCTCCCCGCCGCGGGGCGACGAGCAACCAGATCTTGGAGAAACAGCTTACTGAGAACGCATAGCCCACATCACCGACATCTTCTCTATTGCAACCACACCCAAAGCTGTGATATCAGGCAGTGGTTCCTCGACGCTGCACATTCATGACACTACTGATGCTTCATTCCCACTCAAACAGTCCATCTCGGATGCGCACAAGCTAGGGTGCCATCATGTGTGCACCTCACGGAGCGGCAATGTTGCTGCGAGTGCCGGTTTTGGAGGCGAAGTGAAGATTTGGAAAGTCGATAATGACACAGGCGAATGGAGTCTTGATGGTGAAATCTCAGGGCCTTCAGCAAAACCCGGCGAAGTCTGGGCGATGGCGTTGAGTGAAGACGGCTCTTACCTTGCAACAACAACCAACGATGGACGAGTCAACGTCTGGAACGTTGTAGACGAGAAAAAGGCCAAGATTCGGGAGTACGAGACTGGAAGTGCTGGATCAGGCAGCTTTGGCATGTCGGTGGACTTGAGCCGGGACGGTAAATATACTGCCAGTGGACACCAGAATGGATCCATCTACATTTTCAACAACGACACAGGCAGGGTTTTGTATTCCCTATCTGGTAAGCTATTATACTCTTTCTCACATTGGCTTACTGACATGAGCGCCCAGGCCTTGCAAAGCCTGTCCGATCGGTTGCCTTCTCCCCAGCCAACACTCGACTTGCAGCGGCAGGTGATGCTGGAATCATCGCACTTTACGACATGAAGCATGGAGAGCATGTTGGGAACTTGACTGGACACTCTTCCTGGATCACATCTCTCGACTGGAGTGACACTGGAGAGTACTTGCTGAGTGGATCTATGAATGGAAAGGTCAAGGTATGGTCCATCGAGCGTACTGCCTGCGTCGCCACGCATAGCGAGACGGACAAGGCACTCTGGTCGGTGAAGTGGCTTCCAAAGACAGTCAGAAGCGAGATGTTTTGCACGGCCGGCGCAAACAGGAGCCTTTCGTTCTATCGGGAGGCCACCGGAGGTTGATGATGGCGTCAAAGAACTGCTCTTTTTCTACTAAAAGCAACGGGTTTACACCAAGACAAAGGCAATAAAACATCAAGATAACCGAGTCACAATATGTTTACCTACTATCTATCTAGGTAATCCTGTCTGGCTGTCTACCTCAATAGTCACAACCGACAGATCTTGCCGTCTTATTGATCCGTGTCTTAGTAGGTACACGAGCTGATCTTCTGGGAATGATGACGTGCACGTGATCTCGCTCCCATCTCGCGGTTGCCCCGCCAGCTCGCCAGTTCCTGACTTGCACTCCGTCATAGGTAACTGGGTAAGGTACCTAGTAATTAATCAAGCACCGATTCCTCATCAAGTGTCCCATATTCATCTGCACTTCAGTCCACTCTTTGCCCGAACCTCAACTGTCATTTTACAAAGCCACCGTCGCATTACACTTGACTCAACCTCACTTACAGGCAGTACAACAACAGTCATCTCGCTTGCGACAAACATGCCCACAACACGACGATCCGCCGGCAGTGCTCGCAGCAGGGGTCCTGCTGCCAAGGGACAATCCACCCTCAGCTTCTCAAACAAAGTGACAAAGCCAGTGCCCAAGAATGCCAAGAAGTCTGCCATCTCGGCTTCTGTCACAAAGATCGGCCCCAGCCAGCATGCAAAGCAGAGCGAGGCAGAGGACATCGTTGTTGACAAGACTGAGATTGCAGCTCCCGAACCGATAGAGGTTGAGGAGGAAGAGGAACAAGCTGTTGAGCCTGAGTTGGCACCAGAGCCTGACAAGTTCGAGCTGGAGCTGCGGGCAGAGAAGATCACGGATGCGCAGATCAAGAAGTATTGGAAGTCTATCGAGAATGAATGGACCACTCCACGATTGCACCAACAAGGTGTATCTCTGAGTGAGAAGGTTCTTCGATATTTCGATGTCAGCTCACAATATGGAGTAAGTTATATGCCCAACCTTCCAGTTCTACTGTATCTAACTCCATAGCCTTGTATCGGCATGCCTCGCATGAAGCGCTGGAAACGCGCGGACCGTCTAGGTCTCAATCCTCCCGTCCAAGTTCTCGCCGTTCTCTTGAAAGAGGAGAGCAAGGGCAACAAGATCGAGACGGCACATATGGATGAAATTCTCAACTCCACAGCCATTGGGTCTTGATTTGTTCACATGATTGCTTGATCATTGATGTGTTGTGGGAAGCAGGGCGTTTAGGGAAATAATGTTTGCTTGCTGACGTGGCTTTATCTCTTGCCCCGACTGCTCTATGAAACCAGGAGCTAGTTTGAGTGAAAAATCTATGACCTGAACTCCAAACACACACAAGATCTAGAGTGTAGCAGGCCTCGTGGCCGCTATCTAGTACCATATGCTCCTTGTCCGATGATGCGGAATGGGCTCTTCACCAGCCGCTTCTAGTTCCTTCATACTGTCATAGAGGAAAAAGTCTATCAGGATGGCGTTGACATGAGCGTCAGGGTGCTGACGCAGAATCTCGCGTCGAATCAGTTCGACGCACCAAATACTGCAGGCTGTTCTTATTTAGTAAGTAGTTATGGGGCCGCATATTGGACGACATACCTCGTATTTGCAGCTCCCATGAGCACCCACTTTCCATCATCCTCTTGTCCTTGATGGCCGCTGCGATGGCCGGAGAACAGTAAAGAGCACCCAAAGTCATGAGAATCTGAGGGATACGGTAATCGGCAAACATGGTAATCTTGTCGATGTCATGAAACTCGCCGTATGACTCGCCGTTGAAGCACGCCCAGAGATCGGCAACAAGGATCTGAGCCCGTTTCATAAGCCGAATCATCTTACCGTCGTCATAACGATGTTCGTCACGGAAACAGTCAAAGTCCTGTGCAAGCAGATTGACCAGGCGTGCTGCGGAGCCATCGGCTGCGTAGATGAGCTCTGCAACCGAGCCATCGTAGTGCTAGACGGGCCTGTCAGATACCGAGTGTCCTTGCGAACAAGATTGTTGGCTTACCTTGCAGAGAACCTGCCCGGCTTCTCGAAGGCAGTCTAGGCGCTCTTGTAGCAATGGAATTTCCTCTTCCGTACACGATCTAAAGACATGCCTGAGAGATTCGAGAGTACAGTCTTGTTTGTTTTGCCAGTAGAATGGGTCAGTGATAGGAATGCCTTTGATGGAACAAGCAAAATTAGTCCCACTGGCAAATTATTGTGAATAAAGGCAACCCACCTTGATCAAGGGCCCTCTGAAGGGCTGCAACCAAACTCCAGTAACCTGTCCATCTCTTTCCGCGATACTCAATAGCAAACCTCTCGTCACCAGGCAACTCAGACCAGAAGGAAAAGTTCAGCAGGTCCATTGTAAAAATGAAATTGGCTGTACTCTCATCCTTGGCCTTGGGATGGAGTTCATGCTCTGACCATGTGGCAGTTGAGTAACTCTTCTGCTGCATCTGCTGGTAAATACTCTCAGCTGCCTTTTTTGAGGCGCGCATATCAACGGCTACATCGATGCAACTGTCATAGACGTATTCAGCACTTTCGAGGACTCCTGTCTCGGGTTCCTCCTGGACATTGATTTTCCCCTGAAGATGTTGGCGGAGGAGTTCGAGGAGTTCAGTGTCAACTTCGTCGTCAGACATGGCTGTGAGGATGAAACTGGGGATTATCGTCAAAATTCAAGAAATGAAAGAAAGAGTCAAGTGAAGGTGAGAGAGGTAAGCAAGAGAGTGAATATGAGATATGGCCGAAGGTGTCTTTGTCTATGTCTGAATCACCGGTCTAGACCTTGAAAGTTTGGGTGACTTATCCAGATCCCTTAATTTTTTTTTCCCCTGGGGGGCGGTCCAAGTCACTCATGACCTACCAAGTACAAGCCGAGTACCTGGGTATGGCCGAAACATGGCAAAGAAATGTATTGGAAGAAAGTTTGCAGAATAACATTCTTGGAAGCAGCCAATTGAGTTGATGATAAGAAAGATGAGCTATGAGAGGTTCAATCCTTTTATTTGCTATACCACTACATTGGTTGTTTGTTTGCCCTTTACAGCCTAAGGTGAACTGCACATGTATGTATCTCGTCACTCTTGTTATTCATTACCAGATGACCGGAAGTTGGGGTGACAAAAGTCCGGGCTGTGTGCCTTGAGCGACGACATAGAAATTTCTAGTAGATATCCAACACTTTTGGTATGCAAAATAAACTTAATAGGCTTAGAAGCCAAGGAAGGTTTGTTGCTTTGTGAATGGAAATTGACATAGGCAGCCAGACCACTACAATGGTACTGAATAAAGAGGGACGGTCGAGTCTATCCGACTTGACTAAGTACCTACCTACCTACATGTACTTATGTACTTGTGTATTGTGTCACCTCAAGGGTCAGGTCAAGTCGTGATTGGCTCCACTTAACCTTATTGGTATTTGGTGCTGCTCACCACTAACATCCTTTCCAACTTCTCACTGTCAACCGATCGCGATCACGATTGCATCAGCTGTAACCGTATGCGCAGCCTCCGTACCGTGCTACTGCTCTCTCTCGATCCGGCCTCCGCGTCCACTGAGCGGTGACGACAATAATGGATGCGACGAGCGCCGACCAGGCTCTGGCCCAGATGCAGGCTGCGGCTACAGAACCAGCACCAGCACCAGCACCAGCTGCAGCTTCAGCTTCAGCATCAGCACCTGCGCAGCAGCAACAACAACAACAACAAAAGCAACAGCAACAGTCTGCTGCATCCGAAAACGCGCCTCAAAAACGCCCACCCACAATGACGCGCGATCGTTATAATCACCAGTCACTGGGCGCATCACTCAATACTTCTGTGAAGCAGGTACGTGATCATGCATCCAGCTCGGCCCTGCCTCTGCGCCTCGATCGCATGCCACGATTCGATGCGATGCAACACTTGGACGCGATGCATCGCAAGCTCCCCCGTGCAAAATATTACGGCCACCATATTTTATCGATTTTATCTGGTTTCAGAAACTAACATGGATTGCGCAGGCTCGCGTGCTCATGGTTGGCGCTGGTGGAATTGGTTGCGAGCTACTCAAAAACCTGGTGCTCACTGGCTTTGGCGAAATTCACGTCGTCGATCTCGATACCATCGATCTTTCCAATCTAAACCGACAATTCCTGTTCCGTCACGAACATATCAAGAAGTCCAAGGCTCTAGTGCGTCATCCCGACCGCGTCAACTGCATCGACAACATACACTAACCGATATCCAGGTTTCCAAGGAGGCGGCGCAACGATTCAACCCAAACGTCAACATCGTCGCACATCACGCCAACATAAAGGATGAAGAATTCACTGTGGCTTGGTTTCAACAGTTCCGCATCGCTTTCAATGCTCTGGACAACCTCGAAGCTCGCAGACACGTGAATAAGATGTGTCTGGCGGCTGATGTACCACTCATCGAGAGTGGCACCACCGGGTTCAACGGCCAGGTACAGGTCATCAAGAAAGGCGTTACAGCATGCTACGACTGTACCCCCAAGGAAGCACCCAAGTCTTTCCCCGTGTGTACAATTCGAAGCACGCCTAGCCAACCTATCCACTGCATTGTCTGGGGCAAAAGCTACCTGCTAAAGTGTGTTCATCCATGGATATACATAGGATAATGCTTACAAACTCTAGTGAAATCTTTGGAACCAGTGAAGACCAGGCGGCTTTTGACCACTCGACTGACGCCGAAAACGGTGGGTTAGCTCCTGTTGGAGAAAATATGCATGCTGACAGATGGCAGCCAAGGAGATTGAAGAGTTGAAGAAGGAATCAGAGGCCCTCAGGAAGATCCGAGATGCTACTGGCACCTCTAAATTCCCCCAGATGCTATTCGACAAGGTTTTCAATGACGACGTTGAGCGACTACGCTCTGTTGAGGACATGTGGAGGTCACGGCGAGCACCCGAGCCTCTCAAGTATGAGGCCGTTCTGGCACAGGCTAGCGATGCTATCGCCAACAAGGACATGATCCTCAACGATGACCAAAGAGTTTGGTCTCTGGAAGAGAGTTTAGTCGTTTTCAACGATAGTATGGACCGGCTAAGCAAACGAATCCTTGAGCTGAAGAAGAAAAAGGCACCCGAGGACCCCGAGCCTACCATCACTTTTGACAAGGATGACATGGACACACTCGATTTTGTCACGGCAAGCGCCAACATTCGCTCAACAATCTTTGGGATTGACAAGAAGTCCCGATTCGACACCAAGCAGATGGCTGGCAACATCATTCCTGCTATCGCCACAACGAATGCAATCGTGGCTGGCCTTTGCGTTCTTCAGTCCTTCAAAGTCCTAAAGGGAGAGTACGCACAATCCAAGGAGGTCTTCTTGACACCCTTTGCCCCGGCTCGACTTTTGGCTCCGGACAGGTCTCGAGAGCCCAACCCAGATTGTCCTGTATGCAGTGTACATCTCACTAGTGTCGTTGCGGATCTGTCCCGGGCAACTCTCCAGGATCTGGTTGACGAAATTGTCAAGTCCAAGTTGGGCTACCAAGGCAAGGAATTTGTTGTGAACAACGACGTGGGAACCCTGGTCGAGTGCTTCGAAGATGGTGACGACGAGAACCTCCCAAAGAAGCTGAGTGATCTCGGTAAGCCTGTTTGTATGTGTGTATTGATACACAACGCTGACAAATATGACAGGTATCAAGAAAGATTCATTTTTGACCATCATTGATCAAGATGACGAAGACACGTTTGTGAACGTCGTCATTAATATTCAAGAAGGGTTCGTCTTCATTCTCTTGCTAGCAAGTCAAAGCTCACATGTAATAGTACATTGGAAGGGGACAAGAAACCTGTCGAGGCCACATTTTCAGACAAGCCCGAGATTCCACGGAAACCGAAGAAGCCCCAACCCGCTGAAGCGAACGGGAATGGTGAAGCGAACGGAAATTCCGTTGATGTCGAGCCTAAGGGCATCAAGAGACCGCACACTGAAGACGGTGGCCAGCCTCTCAAGAAGGTCAAGATTGCCGAGTCAGGGACTGAAATCGTGGACGTGGATCAAGGCCAGGGTCAGGCCAGCGGCGGCGCGATCGTCATTGACGATTGATAAATCAAGGATCAAAATAGACGATACGTGTAGTCTCTTGGACCCAGGATTTCACTACGCGGCGCTTAAACCACCATCGAGATTCAGGACGCAATTATTTGCAAAGGCATTCGACGCCAAGAAGACAGCAGCCTCAGCCACCTCGTCAGGGTCTCCAACGCGGCCCAGAGGGGTGTCTTTGAGAAAAGATGCTTGCAATTCTGGTTTGAGGTCTGGAACGGGATATTGTACATTAACATAGACCTCTTTTTACTATAGGCGATTGGGCGCCCAACATGTTTGTGCCTTGACGGGGCAAAGGGAGGGATGAACTTACAATCCCACATTGGACTAGCTATCCAACCAGGTACCAGGGCGTTGACACGGACGGAGCGAGGACCAAGCTCACGGCATAGGGCACGGGTGAAACCTGGCAAGGTATGGAGTGAGCGATTTGATTTGGCATGTACCATAGTGTGGGATATAGGACAAAATCAGGGAGACATGACAAACGCACCGATGACGCCGGCCTTTGAAGCGGCGTATGCTGTAGCACCATATCCGCCTTTGGTAGCCATAAGGCTCGAGACATTGACGATGCATCCTAAGAGTGTGAGATGAAGGGCTCTTTAGAGATGCTCGAGACTCTGCGTGGTGTGAGGCATACCGTGTGGGCGAAGTCTGGCATGCTTGCAGACGAGCATTGTTGCCACGAGATTAGTGTCGATTATGCTGCCGAGCATTTCGTCCGACGTCCTCTTGAGAAACGAGGTCTGACTGATGCCTGCGCAGTTGACGAGAATATCTACGGGGCCAACAACATCGTCTTGTGTCTATTGTATATATCAACATTGGATTGCCCATGTCGATTCCACATGGGTCCATCTACAGCAACAATGACTTACATGGTCACGACCGTCAAAAACGCCCTTGATGCTCTCATGCTCTGCCACGTCGAGGCGAATGAACCGGTGCTGGGATGGGCTGCTGTCGCTCTCGGAAGCGTACGGAGTGAGTAGCGGTTCGAGCCGGGGCCGGGCATCCAGGACGGAGCGGCCGAGCAGGGAGAGGACGGCGCCGCGGGATGAAAAGGCGGCGGCGACACGGGCACCGATTACGCCGGTGGCTCCGACGACGGCGCAGTGCTTTCCGGCGAGAGGGAGAGGAGGCATTGGAGGGGAATTGAAGGTGTAGCACTCCGTAGGGTATTTGTGATGCTGCCTGCCCGTGGTCTAGACACTCGTCGTCTCTGCCTCTGTCGACGCGCCCAGTTCTGTACGTATGATGATTGTGATGTATCAATTCGATTTTCTGACTGAATTTTGTGCAAGAGTCGATAATAGGGATTAACATCGCCAAGTACAGTGCACAAGGGACATTTAACTCTGCAGTACTATCAGCCAAGCTTGATTGATCATCAGTTCCTAGGCAGGGCAGTGCTAAAACTCCACTCTAAACTCTGGCTGTCCCTTGTTTGTTAACAACCAACGTAGCTACTACAACAAAACAAAACAATCAGATCCAGAAGTTTGTCGCCCACGTGCTCTGACTCTTCTTCCGAGCACGTTACCGAGTTCAATGTTTCGGCGCCCTCCGTCTCGTCTTTTCCATCCTCATCACCATTGACGTCTCCCACCCACAAAACCATGGGCGACCCTCGACGCAATGCCCCGCCTACGACCACAACTGCGACGGCGGTCATGCCCATAGCTGCTGAAAGCAGAGGCGACGACGTCCCCGACGCGGGACTCAGGAGCCTTGATCACTGTATGTCTTGGACAAGGCTCGACCTGCGCCGCGATCTCTACTGATACGCTCGTCTTACAGACAAGCGCGCCTTGCCAAAATGGCGATACGACTTGCGCCAGCAGATGCTGCCTCTGATCCGCTGGGAGACGCCCTATCTTGCCTGGATGCAGGACAAGTTGCGCACTCCCGCCCTCGATAGCTACTTTGCCATTACAGCCAACCTCGGAACACATACATTCTTCATGATTGGACTGCCCATCTGCTTCTGGTGCGGATATGCAGCCTTTGGCAAGGGGTAAGTCACTCCATATCCATCCGGCCATACAGGGTGCTGATACGCTGTTGCTGTATAGGCTTGTTCATATTCTGGCGCTTGGTGTTTTCTGGACTGGCTTCATCAAGGATTTCTATTCTCTCCCACGTCCTCTGTCGCCGCCTCTGCACCGAATTACAATGTCTGGTTCCGCCGCCCTCGAATACGGATTCCCCTCGACACATAGCGCCAATGCCGTCTCAGTCGCCGTCTATGCGCTCCTGATACTGCGCAGTCCGGAGAATACACTTCCTACCACGACAAAGCTCGCCCTTGAATTCCTCGCATACTTTTACGCCGTGTCAATCGTATTTGGGCGCCTCTACTGCGGTATGCATGGCTTCCTCGACGTAATCGTTGGATCTGTCACGGGTGCTGCTATTTCGCTTTTCGAGTTTTACTACGGGCCCCCGTTGGACGAGTACATGCACTCAAGCTCTTGGGTTGCGCCTCTAGTCGCTGCCATGATCATCTTGGTGCTTGTGCGCATCCACCCCGAACCGGCAGATGATTGCCCATGCTATGATGATAGCGTTGCCTTTGCTGGTGTTCTCATCGGCCTCGAGTTTGGTACCTGGACATACGGCAAGATTGCGCTTGATCCCTGGGAGACTCATGCGCACGGCGGAGGAACCGTCGACATCACACACCTGGGTCTGGCAGCCAACGTGGCTAGGATCGTCTTTGGCGTTGCTGTTGTGTTTGTGTGGCGCGAGACTATGAAGCCTCTGCTGCTCAAGCTTCTTCCGCATTTGTTCCGAATCTTTGAGCAGATTGGTGTGAATATGCCTCGACGATTCTTCACCCCCGCCAGCAAGTACGAGACTGTGCCAACAGGCTCACGTATCGATACCCTATTCCCTTCTCCATCCGACTTCCCACGAATGGTCGAGAGCATTCGAAACCCTACAACCAGAGGTCGGTCTGTGTCGATCGGACCTCAGAGTGCTGCCGACGCATACGAGACACTGGCTTATAGGGAGCGCAAACGGCGCGAGAGCGTCAGCAGCAACCATAGCTTGAAGAGCAAGTCGAGCAACGTCGAGCTCCAGACTACGCACGAGGACCAGTCAGGGAAAGGTGCTCAGACTTCTGGCTCACAGCCTCATCGCATCAACGAGTATGAGCAGATGATGGGCACTGGTGAGGTTGTAGCAACGCCAGCCGCCCAAGATGAGCCGATGATCTTGGTCACAAGCTCAGAGGACAGGTTAGGGGAAAAAGAGATGTTTTCGCAACTAATCAAGCCCCGTGTGCGATACGACGTCGAGGTTGTGACCAAGCTCGTCGTATACACTGGTAAGACATTCTCCTGACTTTCAACATTCATGGTAACGATTACTGACTTGCATCACAGGTATTGCTTGGTTTGCGGTGGCTTTAATTCCCATAATGTTTGAGCTTGTAGGCTTGGGCACAAATCAGATGCACGAGCAATGAGTGATGAGACGAGACGAGCGAGACACGGGGGCATGGCCTTATTTTGATGACCCCTGGGATATAATTTAGATCTTCTTCTTCTTCTTCTTCTTCTTCTTCTTCTATTTCTAGCGAACATATAGGGGGATGGTTGGTGGGCGCTGGCATGGTTAATTGGTTTGCCAATAGAGGGCTAAAGGGGTGGAGCTGTTGATATTGTAACCATAGTTGCCATGGCTTGGATGCTGATGGGCGATTTGAACACTGGCTTTTGAGCACAATGTGGAATCTTAGGTTGGCTTTGTGAATGAAACACATATCTTGAGTAGGTATATCATATGAAAAGAATTTTTGGTTCAGCTTAACATATCCATCTGCAGCCGAGAAAGAGACAAA
>JABFAK010000852.1:0-10378 GCA_013266265.1 Fusarium sp. NRRL 66182
TCTCCCTCTCCCTCTCCTCCTTCTTCTCTTCTTTCCTCCACAATGAGCGCCCAAGAACCCCTCTCCTCTACCAACTCATCTTCTGCGACAAACAACACCACGTCTGCTAGTCAAGATGCCTCGGGACGACAGCCCTCCTCCTCCGCCCCCGGTTCCTCCGAACTCTCCGGTGCAAAGATAAGCTTGCGCAAGTCGCTGCGCAGCTTCCCCGACTTCCCTATCCCGGGTATCAACTTTGTCGATATTATGCCCCTCTTCGCCGATCCGACAGCTCATGCCACCCTCGTCGACGCTCTCGAACTCCAAATCGCCGAGGCTTTCCCTATTAAGCCCGATGTTATCGTTGGCCTTGACGCCCGTGGTTTCCTTTTCGGCCCTGGCCTTGCGCTCCGTCTCGGCGTTTCTTTTGCTGCTGTTCGCAAGAAGGGAAAGCTTCCTGGACCTTGTGTTACCGCCGAGTACATCAAGGAGTACGGAAAGGACTTGTTTCAGATGCAAGAAGACGCCGTCCGTGAGGGCCAAAAGGTCCTCATTGTGGACGATATCATTGCCACAGGTGAGTAAACCTGCTTGGATTAACCATGCATATGGTATACCCAACACTTACTGACATAATCTTTCAGGTGGTTCCGCCAAGGCTGCGGCTGAACTCGTCCAGCAGCTCAAGGGCGAAGTGATGGGATACTTGTTTATTCTTGAAATTCCTGGCCTCAACGGCCAGGACAAGCTTGGCGACGCTCCCACTAAGATTCTTCTTGAAGATGCTTAGTTGGCTGGTGCCGAGCCTCCTCTTTTTCAATCCCAATTCTAGCGATAGAACGATATCGGGTCATAGATCAACGGCGTCCAACTCTTGAGTATATGCCATGCGGCGACGCATATGTGGGAATTCAGCTAGAGCCGCAAAGTCTTTTCGCCCTCTTTGTTTTTGAACTTGAGACTTGTTGGGGGTTGGCTGTGGCAAAATTTTATGGACGGCATTTTGCTTCTTTATTCATGGAGTGAGATTTTAAACTGGTTGGCGTTTTGTGGATGGCTTTTTTCACGACTCATCAACAGAAAAAGTCTTTTCGGGTTCACGCATATAGAATGGGGGGTTTTGGAGGGCATCTGGATAAAAAACCATAAAGATCTCAAATCTAATGATGACGAAACTACAGTGTTTTCTGCCTGCCATGGCCATAGACTTCTCAGACTATATCATGACTCCGAGAATAGTAGATGTTATGAACATGATGATACTCAGTTTGTTGATATTGACATGATAGTATAATTGGCATACAAGGTACGCTTGGCGACGACTACCTTTTCAAGCCAACCACTTGACTCCAGATAGGTTACTAAATCATATGATGCTATCGAAAACAATGCTATGTAAACAAAGAACAAAATATGCCACCAAAAAAAAAAAAAAGGCCTAAAGAACTCCGAGACATGCATCATGTACATTATAAGACAATGGCGTTCTCTATCAACATCCCCTGACTCTCTGCCACATACTTGCGCCGCATCCCTACACCTTTCGCCTTACCAAACCGCTCATAGTCACCTTTGGCACCGTGCATGAGAACCATAGGCACGCCGTTGAGCCGCTCCATGCCTTTGGGCGTCAACTGCGCCACGGTTAAAAGGGGGCGCACGATATCGTCAGGACCTTCATCATCGGTCGAACCCTCGTCCACGACGATAACAAGCTGCAATGCACGCGGGGCCATGGGGAAACTGGGGATTCGTTCGAGCTTTTCGCTGAATGAGCAGCCGCCACGACGGATGACGATGATTTGATGTTGGCGAGATGCCGACTCGGGCAGCGGCGCTTCACAGGCTTCACCGGCGAGGAAAATGGTCTTCCAGGGAAAATTGGCGGCAGGGTTGCGAGAGTTGTAGTTGGGCGAACCGACGAGTGGGGTGTCGACGATGGCGGGCAAGGGAAATGCGCCCGGGCCAGTGGCCGTATAGGCCGACCAGCGGAGGATAGTGGGGCCGGGAACGTCCGCTTCCGACTCGGGAAGATCGGTGTAGGCGGGTTCGAAGACGGAGCTTACGGCGCGGAGTAGTGACTTGAGCAGTGATTCTGAAGGGAGGGCTGCGTGGCTGGGCGCGATCTCACTGGATGCGTTTGCAATCTGGGCGGGTGTCGGCGCGCTTGCGTTGATCCTGTCTGGAGGGTCGAGGAGAAGGTCGATTTCGACTATATCCTTTCGTCGAATACATGTAAAAGCCTCGTCTTTGTAGTGCCGTACATGCTCTGCGTAAAAAAATACGTTTTCATGTCGCCCAAGCTCTCTATTCGCTGCGTGGGTGATTCTCCATGCCCGACCTGCAAGTTCTCCATCTTGCAGTTGCTCTAATTGGAGTCGCATGCCGTCAAGGTTGCGGACCGTCGGGCCGTTGTGGCTATACCAGATGAGAGACGTTCCGAAACGAGAAACAAGCGCACTGGCTGTGTCACCGGCTGGAAACTCAATCCAAGACATGATGCGCTCGACGGGTGCAGTGCATACACCATCCTGTGGCAGCATCGTGGGGGGCAGCGTCCAAGGAAAGATTGTGTGATTGGTTTTGGCTCTGTATTTCGTCACCCGTCCTCTAGTCTTGTCAATAACTTCAACCGCCTCCAGGGGACCATGCACGTTGGGCGTATTGTGCAGATCAACAAACAATGCGACGCTGAACAAGTCATGACGGGCAGCCGTGGCCGACCCTGCAAGTCCTCCTGTCGTGGGCACAGGACACGAACGGGTAAAGTTTTGATTGTAAGGTGTATCCTTAGGGGTGTCGCGTTTTGTCAAATGACGCCGTAAGCTCGGTTGCTGGCGGCTTCGTTTTGGAAGGATGAGGGGATGGCCCTCGGTAGAAAAGACAAATGCGGCATCTACTTTGTTGAGAGGATGGTTGGGGTCAAAGAGTAGATACATGTACTTTGTTGTTTCACCAAGGAAGAAGCTTTCCATGCGGTCAGACAGTTCTCCTGTCCGAACGTCTTGAAGGCCAGCCCATCCGCAGGGAGTACGGCATCGTCGCTCAATGTCTCGGAGGACCATCTCCCCAACGTGTAAATACCACGGGTCTTGTGTGGCACGGTATATATAGTATGTTGACTCTATAAACTCGGGACGGCCCGGCCACCAGCCTAGTCCCTGATCAACATTGTTGTCACGGACAGACCATCGCTCAGGCAAAGCAGCGTATCGCGTCCAGAGAGCAGTATAAACAAGGTTTGCCTCCACCGCTTCGTCAACCTCGCCAGCCATGGCCAATAAACCAGGATAGAAAGCGCCGAGGCTATCGATCCACGCAGTGTACGGTTGACCCGTAGTCCGATGGATGTTCGAGTAATAGGGGTAATGGTTTCTGTCGGTGTAAAGGTATCGCTTGACCGAGGCATGCGCATTGTGCCATGCTTCCAAGAATGCTTCGGAAGTATGAAGTTTAGTAGGGAGAGGAGGATGAATGGTGTTGGGATCAAGCCATTCGGTATTCCTCTGTCGATTAGAAGTCGACTGATTCGGCATTCCATGACCTGAAAGCAAGATGTGGCTCTTCAAAGCATATTCGAAGAAGCTATCCATACCAGCACCAATTCCAGCATGCGGGCCAATCCACTGCCCACGCTCTGCATCGAGACCATTGCCAACGAGTCCAATTTCGCTCCTCCTGCCCCATACTGCCCAGAAAGCTCGCTTCGCTGCTTGCTCGAATCGATCGTCTCCTGATAAGCGACTAAGAACAGTGAATTCAAGAGTCAGACTTCCTGCGCCGGCACTGCAAGTCTCTGTAATCTCCGCAGAACTAGACTCTGCAGGCTTGTCTTGGCGAAGATGGCGAAAAAGAGGAGAGTTTGTATAGAATGGGATGCCATGTCTAAGATTGACTCGCGGGTATGGAATACCTGTATCTGTATAGAAGGCAGGGAGAATCCTTTGCCCGAGATCAAGAGCCAGTCTCAAAAGTTGGCCATCATAGTTGAAACCATTTGGCCATGATATAGGCACCAGCTCCAGGGGGTCATCGGCCTCGGTCGCCCAAGCTGGCTGCACATTATATCCAGTAATGGGCAGCTCGCCGATTGCAAAGAGATGTGCGCTGAGAAGACCGCCCAGTCCGCGTATAACCGTTTCAAAGACCTGAACCTTGCTATCAAGGTCAAACCCAAACGCTCGTATACCCTGGCCAGACACGCCTGGCCGACCATCACCATAGTACCGTACGAAAGCCGCCACACCGTCTTGAAAGTCTCCCAGCGCTTGCGATCCAGTTCTTGATTCATCTTCAGGTCCTCCGGCGAGGATCGCAAGTGTCGAGAGACTGTCGATTAGGGTAAGGGAGTAATTTCCCAAGGCGTCGTTGAGTCCAATATGGGCGGGATTTTCTCGATCTCGGGTCAGGGGTGCACATGTCAAAGGCCGAAGCTATCAAGGACAAATTCAGAACGATGTCATCATCAATTGTATTATCGGGTGAAGACTTGCGACATACCTCATCCTCAGGGAACGCATGCTGCATGTAATTGCTAAACCCGTGGTAGAACATGTCCACTGTTTCTTGTCGCAGCCGCACAAGGTAGTCTTGTCGCATGGCCTGAGCCGTCCATGATAGCAGAGCCCATATCAAGAGTTGAACAGAGGCCAAAAACATCCTGCCTCCTGGCTTATGAAGCCCGAGCCTCGAAGAAACTGGCCAAGGCGGAATGGCACTCAAGAGCTGCCGAGCTCATCGGGGAGGCTCTGAAGACAGCTAAACAGAGTGAGAAGCGTCTGTGCTATTTTGAACAACGCCTTGTTTTTGGCGCGCGACGGGCGCTCGGCGTCGCGGTTTGAAGGTTTAGAAGAGACGAAGCCGTTGCGACTTGGCAAGAACGGTAAGTTGTGTTCTGTCATCATTCTCTAGCGCCACTGTGGCTGATCATTGTGGCAACCGATTTCCTGTACTCAAGACACCAAAATACTTGTGTAGTTAGGTACCTAGTTTATGCTGCATGCAGGCATAGAACTTTGCTTCCCGATAAGATGAGAGCTAATTTCACTCTATTCTTTTAATGACCCAGCTCGTGATTCCGTGTATGAAGCAGTAGGTAAGGTAGGTATGTACCTATTCACTAATTTTCGGATGTACTATCAGGTACAGACTATAGTGGAGTGATTGGATTTTCGTTAGTGGCTGGGTACCTATTGTGGCGACGATCGCATCTTCTATGCATATATGTATTCTTTACCCGACCTGGTACTGCACAAGTTGTTCAGTAAGTACCTACCTACGTACCTACTATCGTTCAACGACCTGCGTGCCTGCTACTCCTGTCATTAGCAACTGGGGTTTTCAAGATAAACACCATGAACTTCACCACAGCACAACTTTCTGAACTCTCATTCTCCGCATCTTCACTGCTCGAGTACAGTTTCTAGTATGGAGCATTCAACTTCATGTTGCTGGCATGCTTCATCTGAAGTCTTAATCTCGATCTACCACAAGCAAATGCTGCGGAACCTAAAGAAGCTCGTGCCGCCAAGACGGAAAGTCACGATGCAAAGTTCTCATGTGCCAGTGCGTCACATCCCTGACGCTGGCCCTGAGGCAAAAGCACAAGAACAGGGCCGCCCCTGGACAAACGTCCGGCGGCAAGCGGCAACGCGCGAGAACTGTAGCTTTGAATACGACCTAGTCAACGCTGAACATGACACGATCAACTCAGTCGACAAACCTTGAACGCGTCTTGACTTCTCAATCGCCGTGTTATATCGCCTTCATCACACACGCCGACGGCTCGTCCATAGCCTGGTTGGCATGGTAAAACGCCCATGCTACATTATCAATCGCCGTTGGTTGCGGTAATCTAACCCCAGCGAAGCACGCATGTATCTGTACGTACAACGTCATCTGTCTGTGCTTCAAGATTGAAACAGAATCAGATCAGCCCCCACTCTTAACTCCATCATGGTCAACGACAAGCCACACGGATGCTGGCCGGCGATGGCAGCTTCTAGTGCGTTATCGGCATTTTAACTTTTCGCTATAATGCAGTATATAAAAGTTCCGAAATATGCTATATTATTTACTAAAAAGGAAAAGGAAAAAAAATATATCGGAACTTTCGCGCGCCCACCATACCAGACCCTAGAGATGTCATTTACGCTCATTTAGAAGGAGAAATAGCGCAATTTAGCTAGCGTGGTAAACCTGAACTTTTCAGCTGCTTTGTCCTTTAAATAACACTTGCTGTCAGTTCGACAGCCTCATTACATTGCTACATGTTGGATGATGCTCAACGGTGTGTCCGCATGCCGACCAGTAAGCGTTTGACGCCTTGCTCTCAACCAGCTGGATAGTCATGCCTCCCTACATATCGTCGTTTCTTTAGTATCGGCACACAAAGTCGGAGCATACCTTTGAACGTCGACTGTGGTTCCACCCTTGGGGTACAGCCACAACCACCACTTACACTAATACATGTCGCTTTATGTGTAGGGTTATGCGTTGAATCAAAGGCTCACGAACCCTCTACCCGCTCAAAGCATCTCGAAGTCGTCTCAGTTGTATGGGTATCGTATTTCACATACATGGGCTTGTGTCACAAAAACAAACTCTGTTGGCAGTACTTCAAACCATTATGCTGCATGCGCAGCGCGGGAAAGACTGTTTACGGACCTCAGCTTGCACACCAGAGGATCAAACGGACGATGCAGTTCTGCACATAAGCAGTGTGTAGTATAATTACACATTTTTTCACAACCCGGTCGTGGGACGCTTTTTTGTCCACCCGACTTCTCCACAGAAGTAGAACAGGGAGATGTGGTTCTTTTGAGCATACCCATACTACACACACATCACACAAGCTTCCGCTCAGTTCCATTCTTTGCTTTGAAGCATCAATATTTGAGCGAACGTAACCAACTTGAAAGGCGACAAAAACTATGGAAACTGCGAGCGAGGTGGCTGGGCGATCATGGCTTCATCACAACACACCTCACTTCTCAAGCCTAACATTGCCGAACTGTCAAACGGCGTGATCTGCATCGGGGGCTAAAAGCCTGGATCCATGACAGGTAGGGCGTCAATATGGGGGGGGCCACTATATCTACATATTAGTTTAGGCTCAAGGTGACGCCCCTGTCAAGTTTGTCTCGACACCCCTCCAGGCTGGCTTATCAATGAATCCTTGTCTATTTGGCCCAGCTGCATGTACGTAGTCACTTGCTGGCAAAATCAAATTTACTTGAAGCGCAATTTTCCAGACTGTCGGGACCGCAAACTCGAACAAGTTTGTCGGTCAATACGAGCTTGTGCGTTGTCTCACTTGAGCTCCGCCCCCTTTCTGAGCCATTCCGAGTCTTTCTGATCCCCCTTGCTCTCTGCAGCGTGACTCTGCGCACCATCCAGGTCAGCTCTGAATCGCCAATCTCAAGCCGGCCGACCGACCTGACCTGTGCGAAGCCATTCTCAGTCGCTTCACTTTTACGTGTGCGGATTACAGCTGTCATGTCAGCGCTCTGAATCTTACAAGCCCCAAAGGAAATATATACTGGCTGGAAAGATGTTTTCCAGGCTATTCAGGCTTTGAAAACATAGATAGATGAGACAGCGGCGCTTCTAAAGTCAATCCACGCACACCGCAGATGGCAAGTGAATTTTCACAATTGTCAGCTATCTACATCATATTCGTCCTGGGCCCTATCTAAACCGTTTCCTGGGGGTATATGGGGGGGGGGGAACGTCTCATACAGTTCACAACGTCCGCAATGAGAGAGGACAAAACAAGAAAATCCAATGAATGTGCGCTCTTCGTTGAGAAGATGAAACAGTCTATACCGGTACCCAAAAAAGAAACAAAAAAAGAAATGGCATCTTTCAATCCCAAACAAATGCCGAAAGCCCCCAGTGTTTACGATCCTCTGCGTTCCCCATACATCGTCTGCGATGCCGGGCTTGTTCTCATCATGGGCTGCATGCGGTCATTTCGATGTGGGATCACTCCGGGTTCGATCTTGATTTGCTGATCCCATATTTGATGCATGTCCATCATGCTGTGCTGGCCTCCAGGACCATCGTCTTCAACTTTGAAGTTTGGAGGAGGAGGGCCGTAAACTTGGTTGATAACGTCGTCTTCATGTCTGCTGTGCGATCCAACACTCATCATCTCGTCATTGGCTGGGATGTCGATATTATCAACACCGCGACCAGAACGCTTCCTTGTCGATGTCGACTTGCGGCGCCGTCGAATATTTGCGTCTGCGTGAGACTCCATGTATAGTCCTTCTTCCAGTTTGAGGTCGTTGACGACCTTGATTTCAATGTCGCTGGCGTTCAAACGCATGTTTCGAGAGCCTCCCATCTCGATATATCTATCGAGAATAATTTGGTATCGATCCTTCTCAACACTCTTCCAGGCCTCGGCGAGTATCTCGTCCTGGATATGGTTAGCATTTGGCTTTGGACTCGAGGAGGAGAAGCCACTCACATCTTTTGTTAACCAGGCAAGATATTTAGCTCGGCCTCGCTTGAACTTCATTTGCAACGTTTCCTTATCGGGACGCTTCTGGAAGCGATCTTCAAAGTCCTTCTGTATACTCTCCCACATATCCTGGCCTTTCTGGTAACGGTGCCGCCAACGAGATTCGAATATACAGCGCTCTTCGTCAGGACAAGTGGGCTTGAGAGTAGGTGGTACCTCT
Organism: Fusarium sp. NRRL 66182; assembly: GCA_013266265.1. NCBI lineage: Eukaryota > Fungi > Ascomycota > Sordariomycetes > Hypocreales > Nectriaceae > Fusarium > Fusarium sp. NRRL 66182. Next base: position 8,670 of record JABFAK010000852.1, read on the forward strand.
TGGCCGAAACAGTTCCTGTGCTCACTGACCGGGTCTTCGGCCGTGGCAGTTCGAGACGTGCCCGACCGCTTGGACTGGCGCTTCTTGACTCGACCAGGAGCTTGCAAAGCAGAGCGCCGACGAGGAGATGAGGTCACGGAACGTGGCACATCTGCAGGTAGGCCATGCAGCCCCGGGTCATCTGAGCTGGGTCGACGTTGACGATACTGAGCTGGGTGAGGCTCGCTCAAGAGAGGCGCAGGAGGTAGTTCGCGATGGTGGATGCCCGATGGAATATGGTGGTTATCCCGAATCATCATATGGTCTTGGTGATTGACGGGAGGTGGCATGTTCACATAGTAATCCTGAGCCATTGACTGCGGTTCTGGTCCGTTTGATACACCAAATGCGCCCATGTAGGGCTCAGGCGGCACTGGGGTTCGGCGCCCTTCATGAACATAGCTGTTATGGAGAAAGTCTCCGGCTACTGGAGGTTGGGGAGCCATTGGTGAACTTGGCTGGGGAGATTGACCGTTTACGTCGAACTGTCCTGGCCACTGCTGATGGTACATCTTGGAACTCCCTGGGGGAGTTGGTTGCTGGTTGGGAGTGCTTGGGGGAGGAGGGTACTGATGTACAAACTTCGACACCCCGTGCAGAGGAGGAGAACCGACGACTGAGATGGGAGTCAGGAGGTTCGGATCGCACTGGCCAGGGATGCTATTGAAAGGCGAAGGAACCTGCACCGATGATATATGAGCTTCATGGCCATAAATGGCACACGCAGCAGCAGAGCTGGACAGGACTGCTACCTCGGCCACTCTAGGAAGAAGGCAAGCACTTACAGATGAATAGGACACCAGATCGTGGTAAGGAGGAGTTGCGGTCGTTGAGAGAGGATCGTGTAAACTGGGAACTCCCGAGAGACCATCCGAATGGGGTAGACCTGGGGCAATATACTGCTGCTCAACCATGATCATGTGGATATCAAGCTGGGGGTTTGGACAGTTGTAGTCCAATATGGCTGGTTTATGAGCGGGGCTGGATGGCAGAATGGTTTTGTAAGAAGTGGTGGGTGCTTGCCGATGCTGTGGCTGCGAGTACAAAATTGTGTCCGAGACTGGCGCATTTAAGTGTGAAAGCCAGAAGTGCTCCGAGAAGGCATCAAGACCTGGCGAGGCAGATCAGAACAAGGAGGATGGAGGATGGAGGACGATTCAGCCTTTCTGGCCTCGGCCGCTTTTTGAAGACGTGGGTGTTTAAAGATGGAGACCAATTGCAAGTGCAAAGAAGGACAGAGTGAGGGAGGCAGAGCCTTGTGGGGACGCAGACGGCCCGGCCTCTTTGTATAAATGGTATTTGGAGATGAAGAGCAGTGGAGTGCAGATCGTTGGAGTGCAGGTAGGTTTGCAGGGTGGTCGGTCTCAAGTAGTCAAGCAGCAAAGTATGTACCTGAACATTCTTGAGAGCCGTTCTATTCAACGACCCCAGGGATCATCTATGGAGTATGGACCTGCGAGAGAGCTAGGCCCAGGAGCCAGGGGGGCCGAACGGGGAGGACTGGGGGTGTTGAGCAGAGATGATCAGGCCCCGAGTTTGGATAGAGACATGAGTCTAGTCTAGCAGAATGAAGTGAAGGGCCAAGTCCACGAAGGTCTCTATCCTCCACCATGCCAAGGTAGAGTACTTTAACTGAACTGAACTGAACTGGACTGCACTGCACTGCACTG
>JABFAK010000853.1:0-15664 GCA_013266265.1 Fusarium sp. NRRL 66182
GGGGGGGATATTTCTCAGATAAGTGTTTGAGTAAGGGGACCAAGGTATCGAGGAATGCAACGAGAGATTTATGACGCGGCTCGATTGCTATTATAAGGCATTAGTATATAAAACTTTAAATTTATTTAAAAGCCTTTTATTATAAGTTATAAAAAAATAGAATAATATTGCCTAATTAGTTTAATACCTTCTACCTTTTTTTTTACCCCTCACGATAATCCCCACCTTGACTTTATTTAGAGGTAATACTATCTTATTGCTTATCTCTTAACTCTTCTTGCACTCACTTATAACTCAACCCAACAACTCCCAATTAATTATCTTCTTATTTGAAGGCTCCCTTTGATTGCATATTTAGCGGTAATGTCTGAACGCACTGTTCTTGTTACTGGTGCTACCGGCCTTCTGGGCCGTGAGGTTTCTGCGGCCTTTGGGCTCAAAAACTGGACTGTTATAGGAACAGGCCATTCTCGCGCAGATGGAATCAACACTCTCAGAGTTGATCTTAGCAAGGAGAGCGAAGTAGCAGGTGCTCTGGATGAAACTAAGTTTGAATGCCCCTCCCTTGAATAGCGCGCTCATAGCAGACTAATTTTGATATCTCATCATGTCAGGCCTCAGGTTATCGTCCACTGTAAGTTATCCAATGCTCTTCGTTAGTTTTAATTTCTAACTGCGGCTTCGTTCAAAGGTGCTGCTCAGCGTTTCCCCGATAAAGTTGAAAAAGATCCCGAGGGTGCTAGGACCCTCAACGTCGCAGCGACCAAGACACTCACCAAGCTGGCGGCAGACAGGAATATCTTTGTCATCTATATATCGACTGATTATGTGTTCCCTGGCATTCCAGGAGATGCTCCGTATGAGGCCGATGCCGAGCCTCGACCAACCAATCTTTATGGCCAGACAAAGTTAGACGGTGAGCGTGCCGTCCTCGACACCCTAAAGGAAGCTGGCAAGAAGGATTTGGGCGTTGTTCTTAGAGTTCCTGTCCTCTACGGAAACGCGGAGACGCCAGCCGAGAGTGCAGTCAATGTTCTAATGGACGCTCTGTGGAAGGCACAAACACAGGGAGCTGAAATTACCATGGACCACTGGGCGATTCGATATCCTACAAACACAGAAGACATTGGGCGTGTCTGCCACGGTATGTTTCAATCTGCTTTACTCGCCTTGTCGAGAACCCGCACATAATAACTCAGAATTTGCTAAATGGAAATGCAAGACATATCTGTCAAGTACCTCGAAACCCCAAGCAGTGAACGGGCTTCTCTTCCTCGAATCCTCCAGTTTTCGTCTGAAGACCGAATGACAAAGTACGAGATAGTCGCTCTATTCGGTGAGATCATGGGTCTGTCGACGGAAGGGATCAAGCCCAATACCGAAGGGAATGATCCAAATGCCAGTCTGCAACGGCCTTACGACTGTCACTTGAGCACAAAGGCTCTGAAAGACTTGGGAATTGATGTTTCGACGTGCGACTTCAAAGGTTGGTGGAGGCGTGAGGTCCGGGCGTTTCGCAAATAAGGACGCGTACCTCTTGTCCTCCAGTAAGAGTTGTTGGTCTTAGAGGAGACGTGTTCTGGAGTGAAAGTTTCAGATGAGACGATTATTCTACTCGGGTCGTGTTGGGTGGTAGAAAAGGGGTAATGTCTTGGATCTTAAACGGGTCATAACTTGGGGCAAGAAAGGAGCAAGCCTCGAAAAAGGTTTATCTTTATACATTGTGGGAAGGTTTCTTCCTCCTTAAGCATGTCGATTGCAGTAATAACAGAATGCCAGTACCCGATTCTTGTGCTTTAAATTTGCTGAGAGCGACCGTTCCGATAGACCATAAATCGTTCTTTGCTCTAAAATCCTCCTTTTGAGAAACCAGGAGTATTATCCGATTCAATTTGTGACTTATATGTCTCGGTCCCATCTTTAAGTCACTAAAGACTCAAAACTGTCAAAGTTTAAAAATGGCCTTCTTTTTATTTCTTTTTTATCTATTCCCTTTCTCTTTCCTCTTTCCTTTTCTTCCGTCTATTCTGCATCCTAATTACAATACAATTTTTGACTTGGATCTGTCGCCGATGACACTGGAATGAATAATCCACGTTGAAAAGGGAGGGTTTGACCTCGGCCCTTCTTATCGAGGGCTAAAATCTGGCTTCATGCCAGAGCCTCTCCTAACTTGCCTCACTGCATACCGTTGCTGCTACTGCATTTAATTGCATCACCTTGTGCTTTTCTAGTCAAAAAGCGTTGAAATTTCTCAAGGGAGAAGTCAGATCTAGGTGGTACTGGCATAAAGAACCTTCCTCGGTACATATGGTAGGTAGGTACCTGAGGTCGTTAGATTTTCGGTAGGAAAGTTATTTGAGAAGGCACATCCCCTTTGCACATCTTTCAGTTTCCTTTCTTGTCAACTGCCCCTCGGTACCTTAAATTGACGGCAGCTGGAATCTCTCCTTATTAACGTCTACTCTTCTTCACCAGAATCATTCATTTATTAAAATCCGAGACGGTTCGCCTGGTGTGAGCTTTTTCTTGGGTTCGCCCTCATCTTTGGCCCTTGCATCCTACCTAACCTTGAAACCCAGCGATCTTCAAATCAGAAAGTCTCAATTCAACACATACGAAACAACTGGATGTCGTCAAAAATTTTCTTTGCAATTCATGTTGTTTAATATTCAAAAGATCAGCAGAGCGACAGTACCTATCGCAATACGTACAACCCTGTCGGTGATCCCACACAACAGTCGAATTACCCAATCCTCTTGCCACAGCGGATCGATCCGAAAACCTTGTCTGCTTGTGTGCTTCAGGAACGTGGGAGTCTCCGATAGGGCTGCAGAAGCGGTGCCCAAACCGAGGGCCCAGGTCCATCCTCCACTGCAGGAACGGATTCTTTACGGAGTAGCGGCGACGCCGTTGAAATGACGGCGTCGGTGGCGGTAGCGGCCACTCCCTTGCAATTTCACGATTACCTGCAGCACGTAGACGACGTAAAACCGCCTATACCGGATTTTTCCAAATTTCGAACCCTTCGCGGAAAGAGTCTTTCTTCTGACTCCCGAAGAACCATTCATGTGTCAGAACTGCCATCAGAAGGTAGCCACCTAGCTCAAGGTGATTGTTACCCGCGACTGGACTCGCCGACACTGGTTGCACGAATCTCTCGCCGTCGCTCTAGGAGTGTAACGTCTTTAATAACATTACCTCGAGAACGACGATTTCTTTCGTCATCTGCGACCCAGGTGCCACCATCCCCCGCGGTCTCGGCCTCAATTTCAGTTGGCAATCGCGGAATAGAATTCTTGAAAGGCCTAGCGGAGAGTGTCAGCGGTGTTATTGGCAACCTGTCCCCACGAACTGCAGCGAGCGCCGTTAATATTAATGAAGGAGCCACAAGACGCCGTCAAGGTTCACAATCACCTGCGCCTCTTGCTCGCTCTCCAGTCCCTTCTGTCCTGGTGTCACCGTGTGCTCAAAGCTTTGCCCCCGTATCCAGCAATTCAAGCTTAGCGCCCGAATCTGGGTCTCAAACTGCGCCGTCGACCGCTGTCCCGCCCCGCCCCAGTACCCCCCTAGCCAGGTACTCCCTAACGCCCAAAACAACAAGCATCCCGCAGTCTCTTTCGACATTGTCGTCCAAACCTCTACCCCTACGGTCGCCAACTTTCAAGCAAGGCCACAGTCCTGCGCGTACGACCAGTCGCGATCGTAGTCGTAGTCGTAGTCGCAGCCGCACTCGAGGTTCTGATCTGTTCAGCCAGTTTTCACCGACATCCCCTGCGCTCGATTTGCCAGCACCAGAGTCACCCATACTTCGTACAGTCCCATCTGCAAGTGACATTGCTCGTTTCAAGAAGCGCAACCTCCTTTCCCTGCGTATCAATACCCAGACCGATCTTCAAGGTCAAGAAGACCCAGAAGCTGAACGCTGGGCCGACGAAGTTGCCCGTCTTAATGCTGAAAACGATCGCATATCCGCTGAGCAGAAGAAACGCGAACTCGCCCGCAACCACGTACAACTTGCGACCCCTTCGCCCAAATTCCCCCGATTTTTTGTCCTTGACAAGCTACCTTTCTTGTATCGCAGTAGGCGATCGAATGCTGCAATAAGCCAAGCCGGCACGCCAAGCCCCAGGGCACCGACCATCTTTTCACTCGACTTCAGTCCCCCAAACACTCCCAAAGCACCGTCATCTCCAGACAAAATGAGCTTTATAGAACAAGGCGGTAAAGGCATTGTTCCAGGCATTGATGCCCCTACTTCTGCCAGTAACGGTGGTGAAAGGGTAAGTCTAGCGTCGTGTTCCTGACTACAGATCACCTATCCAGATATCTAACACCAATTCCCACTTCAGCGCGTATGTGTAAGATGCCTTTCATCCGTCATTAATCTCCCCGTCAATACCGATACTTCGCCCGTAGACATTCTCTACTCGACCGCCAACCTCACAAGTCATGATATCGACCCCAAGAGCAGCGTATTGATTGAGTGTTATGACGAGCTGGGTCTCGAACGACGCCTCCGCCGCTACGAACGCATCCGTGATGTCATGAATTCTTGGGATCGTGACCAACAAAATTCCCTTCTCGTTGTTACCAACGATATCGCACAAAGCGACGATGCCGATCTTAATATCATATCAGTGCCCCGGACAACAACTCCTCCCCCAGGCTTTACCCTGCAAATGTACCATTCATCAAGGCCCGGCAAGTGGAACAAGCGGTGGATCACCCTACTAGAATCTGGTCAGATGTTTGCTTCCAAAAAGCCAGATTCTAAAGTCTCAGACAAGGACAGCACTGTGCTATGTCATTTGTCAGATTTTGATATTTATACGCCGAGGGAGAGTGAGGCCAGGCGACATCTCAAGGCACCACGACGTTTTTGCTACGCAGTCAAGAGCCAGCAGAAAACATTTGTTTTCCCCAATGGTGAAAATTTTGTTCACTTCTTCTGCGCCGAAGATGGACAGCTTGCTAAGCGGTTCCTTGAGCTTGTGCAGCATTGGCGAAGTTGGTACCTTGTCAACAAGCAGGTTGATTTCGACAAGGAGAAATCCTCAAACAAGACATCTTCCGAGGCAATTGCTAGATCGAAAAGCACTGCCGCCAACAAAGGACACCGTTCCAAGCTATCTGCTGATGAGACACCTTACACAATTGGTGCTTTCCAGCCACTCTTGGACATGGACCGCTTTGACAAACCCTTGGAGGAGTTTGGCAAAGACCTGGCTCAGGATAAATCCAAGCCTGAACCCGAGTTCAAGACCGGACTCGTACGCAAGGCCACTTCTAAGCAACCAAATGTTTTGTCCAAGTCTAAATCAGTACATCACAAAAATAGGTCGCCGCCGACACCCCAGGATGAAGCGCAATTCTCCCCCGCAGGACTGCTGGGCCAAGGCTATGAGGAGAAGTGCAAAATAGCAGAGCGAGCACCTGTCACTAGTCCTTCTGCTGCGAACGCTGCTTTCACGAACTCCGCATCGCTGCTGGGCCAGGGCTACGAGGAAAAGCGCAAGTTTGCTGAACGGGCACCAATTATGAGCCCTGCTTCTACAAATGCTGCCTTCACAGAAGGTCCCTCACTTCTCAACGGTGGTGTGCTCTCGCCTACGTCTCCCAAGGAAAATATGATGGACTCGAAATCATGGTTTCCTTTGGGTACTGATCACTCTTCCCAGCCACGCTATCGCAGTCGATCTGTTCGGGACCCTACCAGACGACCCAAAACCTCTGATAAGGTACCTGAGATGCCACAGCCTTTGATCAGCCTGACCAATGACTTTCCCGATCCACCCAATTGGCGCGAGAATAAGGGCCACGGCGTGAAGGCACCGACAGGTGGTCCTTTAATCAACCTTGCTACAGGCGGTCAGCCGAATATGTTCAACAACAATACTCGTAGCACTTCCGGCCCTATCAAACAGTCTCGCGTTCCACCATCCTCCTCCTCCATGACTGTTGGCAGTCGTCCTCGGAGCCGGTCTACCGCAGGAATGCAACAGCCACCCAGACATGCTCCTCCCGTCCCGCCTCTACCGATTCGTTCTCTTCGTCGTGAGATGACGGCGCCCCTTGAACAGTCCCGATCCCGTGGACGTGATCCTCGCCCACGAGAACCTTTGATTAACAGAGCTGGCACAGTGGGTGTCCCATCTAGGAATTGAAAGGAGGTTGGATTCTTCTTCCCTCCCAAAGTCAACCCGTTAAACGCCGTTATGAGTTTACGCAATTATTCACATGATGCCAAGGCTATATAGTATTTCCTCTCTTGTGGCTTTGGGTTATTATTGCTTGGATGGAGTCGAATGACAGTTTGTGCGTGGCTGTACACTAGCTTGGTTGAAAGTAGATCCAGACTCGCGATAGGATTTTGGTGTCGGGTTCCGAAAGGTGAAGATTTTTATTATGCTTGATTTTCTGAAATATTTCCTTAGTCCTCCGACATCTACTTTTTTCCCCTTTTCCCCTCGAATTATGTGGCTCTTGATTCTTGTATTTACATTCCTGGGCCTGAGTTAACAGTTTTTGTTGAACGGTGATTGTTGAACATGGGATGGGCAGGATCCATCTCTGGTTTGAAATGTGAAGGAAATCTGTCATTTTTCCCATAAATAAAAGATTTTCAAGACAATTTCTTCGTCCTGTTTATTAGGTATCTCTGGTCTATATGATCGTGACACATATGCTTGAGCCGGCCTCGCTATTAAGCAACTTTTGCAATTCAACTGCCCAGCGCACTCTCTTTCGCTCGTCTCATACTTTCTGTATTCTCCCTCATGGAGTCTGACTTCTTACTTGCTGCGCTTATAGATCTTGGCAAGGAAAGCCTCGAACACGGTCTTCTTGAGACCCCCACTCTCATCGATGTTGGCAATGCGCTCGCGAATCTGGCCGACAACCTTCTCCTCGTAGTCGAGGTAGCGCTGCTCAAGCTTGAGCTCGTCGTATAGCTTCTTAACGGCCTTTTCCTTCTCGTCGTCCTTGCGGCCGTAGTTCTCCTCGAGAACCTTGCGCTGCTCAGGGGTGGCAACGGCGAGAGCCTGGTTGACGAGCCAAGAGCACTTGTTGTCCTTGATGTCGGTGCCGATTTTACCAATATGCTCCGGCTTGCCAAAGTTGTCGAGGTAGTCATCCTGGATCTGGAAGTACTCGCCAAGAGGGATGAGGATGTCCTCAGCTTGCTTAAGGTTGCTAGGAGTAGCGAGGTTGAGCTGGTGGAGTGCGAGAGCGACGGGGAGGTAGAAGGAGTAGTAGGCGGTCTTGTAGATGACGATGAAGCTGTACTTTTCAAGGGAGAAGTTGTCTAGGTTGACGTTGTCCTCGGGGGCGGTGAGCAGGTCACATAGCTGGCCGAGCTCGGTCTGAAAGGTTGTCTCGTGGAAAAGCTCGATGAGGTCGACGTAGGCAGGGTGGGAGCGGAAGTACTTCTTGAGGAGGGTGTAGATAGCAGACTCAAGCATGAAAGCGTCGTTGATGGCGATCATGCCAACCCCCTCCTGGCGGTACCAGCAGGGCTGGCCACGGCGAGTGATGCTGGAGTCCATGATATCGTCCGAAACGAGGAAGAAAGCCTGAAGAAGCTCGGTCATCCAGCCGAGAGTAGCAGCCTGGAAGTACTGCTCTTCGGAAAGGGGCTTCTCAAGGAGAAGAGATACCGAGTCGGGAACAGACATGCCGCGGTTGCATTTTCCACCGAGAGGGTTGACCTCGAGGGACTTGAGAGGTATATATTAGAATGGGCGATCGATTACTTAGGTTGAGAACCGCTTCAGACTTACCTTCTTATACCAATCTAGCTGCTCTTGGGGAAGCTTGTAGGAACGGGCATGCTCAAGGAGAGCCTCCTCAAGCTTGGGGTAGACGGAGTTGAACTCGTCGAGGGTAGTTTGTTGAGCCATTGTTGCAGAGCGTGTCAACGTCGTTTACAAGGTGGAAAAGAAAGAGAATTTGGAGAGGCCGCCGTTTCCAAAGAGAAGAAAAGGAAGTAGGAGCAGAAAGGGAGAGAGAATCGGGATCAATCAACAGATTTCGGAAGATAGACGATAATTATCGGACCTTTACTTCAAGGTCTTTATTAGGTTGGTTTGCTACGGGATTTAGTTCTGCTGTGCCCCTCTTTCCTCATTCGCGGGACGGGCTGCACATTCTGATTTGCTCGGTGAGACCAAATATGGGAGGTCCCCAGGGGACTGAAAGGAGGGGCAGTGGGCGGTGAGAGGGAGAGGAATTGGTTACTTATCTAGGTGCCTTAGTGACATTTGGGGGACCTATCAACCGTGAAAGTTAACTTAGACTAGCCTTGACAGGCAACATCAAAGACAGACAGACAGACTTATTGAAGATGATACCTTGACGATGTTCATTCAGAACAAGGCAGTTTTGAATCGATACTGGATTCCCATTGACAAGGTTGTGTTTCATTGAAGAGTCACTTGAGCTTTCCGAATCTCCAACTTGTATTGGTAATTCAATACTGAACGATTGATTACCTACTTGCTTATCCTAAACGCCTTATGCCCCAACCACCGACACCGAAACTCCATCCCAAGAAGATCATGCTAACTACTAGCTTCTACCTCTTTATACTCACTTATCCCTTGTGGAATAATATATCTGATCCTCTCATACCAATCAATATCATTCTTCCGAATCACCTCTAATGCATCGAGTAAACCCTTCTCCGACGCACCATCCTTCCTCATGTCGACGATACATGCTGCGTTAAGCCCTGCATTGCGAAACCATCCGACATAGACGTCCACATCGTACACAGCCGCAAGCCTAGTATGCGTTGGCACGCTATCCACGTCTTTACGGCTCTAGATTTGAGGATACCTTATCAATAACGGCTGTTGGCAGAACAATGTAGTAGTAGAATGAGTACTCACCTTGCAGTCCTGACATTTATTCCCTATTGTATCAACCCATTTGTTACATACCCAACTACCCCAGTGATGATTGCAAGGCCAGTGCATGCTCCTTTGGACAACTGGAGCTCGTTTGTCACGATGGTATTCAGATTTATCAATAAGGTTGTTGCTGTTGCTATTGCTGCTTCTGCCTAGCAAAAGACTGGGCTTGCTCTGCGGATATATGTCGTGTGCACTCGCTCTTGTGCTAGGAGTCGTTCGGTGACGAAGCTTGACACCGCGATGATTCGGTTCGCACGTGCTGCAGCGGATTGTGCGAGGTTGTAACGGACTCTCATTCTGTGAGACGTCGCCCATATTCACGGACATTCGAATGCTGTGATACATGTTTGTCGATTGGGCTAGCGATCCAGCTCAAAGCGTCGAGTGCTAGATCTGTGATGCTATACAGAAACGAGGGTATAGAAGCGCTGCATTGGAAAGTTGTTCTATCTCCGAGGACCGGCCGCGGACTATAGTTCAGTTGCTAAGAAACTGACTCGGTTCTAATGACACTACAGGTGCTACCTACAGGACAAAGCATGCTTTGGAGAAGATGGATGATAGAAGCATGGCATGACTCACTGAGATACGAGATTTTATTCACATATGGAGAGTTATTCACTAGCTGAACCATATATTTGGAATATAACAGTGTTGTTGCCACGCCTAGAAGCTGGCTGGAGCATTTCAAAATTGACACTTGCACTATCAAGACAACCTATCTAACCAACATGTGCCCCTAGAGCCACAAGCACCCAGCACAAAAGTTCCAAATGAGTTGGTTCGCCAAATCATCATGTCAATTTCTGTGCTCCTTGTTCTCTTCTTGCTTTATCAAGCAGTTCCGCCAAGTTTATCGGCGTCCGGCGCGCATACCCCTGACCCCTCTTCACTTCAACCGCATCGCAATAGAACGATGAGAAGTTATCAGCTTTACAGAAGACTTATCAAGTCACTATCCAATGAATCTGACTGCATTGAAGTTCTTGGCTCTCGTGATACCGTCCCTCTCCGGGTATTTATCGAGCAGGTATCGCACAGAGGTCTTGTGGATGGATGTTCAAGGCAATCAGCTCATTCTCCCCAAACTGTTCTTAAAGTTACTCAAGTAGGGTTTAGGTTTTAAGAGTTCAATGGGGGCATACTGAAAGGATTGGCACAGAAGAAGTTTGCTTTTTTTCCCCTTGACGCAGGCCCCGTTGCCGAGAAACACATTCTTGGGTCACTTAACTTCTAGTGTCCAGCTAAAAGAAAGAACATATCCTTAATTTCTGATTAGATTTCATCTCTTTCTTCTAGTTAATCCAATGATAGGCGTTCCATGAAAGTCAATCTTAGTCTTTCGGAGGAACCCGGCGTTGAGAGATGCGATAGCTTGGTATAAAAGAAAGAAACTCGAGGAGTGCATCTCAGCTAACTAAACTGTCACTAAAGCAATACCAACATCTGAAACTAACTGACTTGAGCAATCAGTGGCAATAACGAATAAATATTCAAGTCGTGATTGAGTGTAATTGGAGTGTTGACCTTGACGCTCCATCTCTTCTCGTTCAATACATATCATAAGAAATAGTAGAATTTTGGAGAGGCCAAGATTTTGTAAGCCTTGATTATAATATATCTGAAGAAAGCTTTCTTACTCTCTATTTAACTTGACCGTCCTGGCTTTCTACACGTTCAACCTTGAGATGGGTGTAAGTAAAGCAAAGTCGAATATACGTGGACTAGACTTCGCAGATACATCGGAAGACACTCCCGAACTATCAGCTTGTATTGACTCACCATCAAGAGCTCTTATTTGATTCTAGGGCTAGATTAAGTCATAATAATGATAGCAAGGTACCTACCTAGGTAGGTATCTTTGAGATAGGTATACAGTGTATAACACTGTACGTGTCAATAATAAGCACGGACTTTGTGCGCGCCTGCTGGGTGGATTTTATTGTTGACATGATGATTGTCTAGGTAGGTAGGTATCTAATCATTGAGAGCTCATGACACCTTCGGGATTCACTTTGCGATCACCAACAACCCCCGGTTCTGCATGAATTCTCGGGCACGTATTTACAAAGCTTCATATCTCGGCTAATCGAGCTCTGGAGGCACAGCACGTCCGCGCATCCAATTTCAAGCTGTTGCTTGCCGACAAAAAGCTACAGCGCCTCACCAACCTACAAATCAACAACAATGACTCTGAGTGCGCATGAGATCTCACAGTTGCGCGCCGCCCTACAAGATGCCGTGGTCAAGTGCTCAGAGAGATGTCTATACCAATCTTCAAAATGGCATGTACTTTCTTCTACAGTGGTAGCTTGGCGGAGAAGCTGACAGACTGAACTAGGGCTGCTGAACTGCTCAATGCACTTCCCGAGACCGAAGAAGACGAAGAAAACGTCAACCCTGCGGATTCTAAATACGTGTCGCCCATATACGCTGCGAACAGCGATCCAGAAGAGGCAGCTCTCGAGGCCAAGGAGCTGAGCAAGTACCTTCTGGCCAAGTCCCTCTTCGACTGTCGAGAATATGACCGCTGCGCCGCCGTTTTCCTTCCCGACTCTCTTCTCTCTAGCGTCCTTGCCTCGCGTGTCGATAATTCTTCAGCATCTGCCGCGACTGGAAAGGGGAAATCAAAAGCTTCAGAAGCAGCTGTGATACCTCTGCCTAAACTTAGCCAGAAGAGTTTATTCCTAGCCCTCTACGCCAAGTTCATGTCCGGAGAGAAGCGCAAGAATGAGGACTCTGAGATGATTATGGGCCCTCAAGACCTCGGAACAGTGGCCAACAAGCAACTGCTCGTCATAGGACGCTTCTTGGCAACATGGTTCGATGAGAGGACGACAGAGGATGATGAAGTACCGGATAGTCAAGGATGGCTTGAATATCTGTGAGTGCTAAACTGTTGCCCTGCGATCACCACCACTGACTATCCATACAGATACGGAATGGTGCTTGCCAAAGAAAAGAACGATGATAAGGCATTGGAATTCTTTATCCGAAGCGTGCACAAGTACACCATGAATTGGGGTTGCTGGTTAGAAATGACGTCGTTAATATCTCGAGTCGAGGATGTGCGTATATCTGGCTACTCCAAATATCAGTTCACTAATAAATGTTTAGTTGAACAGGATATCAAGACATTGTCCTCAGAATATTGTCTCGTACATGTTCCACCTCCACACTTCCCTGGAGCTCTACCAGCAAGGGCCAGGCCTTGCCAACTCTCTCGAGCAACTGCTCTCTATCTTTCCCACATCCTCTTTTCTCCTCACCTGCAACGCATTGCTAGCATATCATGCCAAGGATCTTATGGCTGCCGAACAGCACTTTACTCGACTGCTGGCGCTCCACCCCCATCGGCTTGATTCCCTCGACCACTACTCCAACATTCTCTATGTTCTCAATCTTAGGCCGAAGTTGGCATTCCTAGCACACTTGTGTTCCAGTGTCGACAAGTTTCGGCCAGAGTCTTGCGTGGTGATTGGAAATTATTACTCCCTACTGTCGATGCACGAGAAGGCTGTGCAGTACTTCCGACGTGCCTTGACGCTCGATCGATCATGCCTATCGGCATGGACATTGATGGGCCATGAGTATGTTGAGCTCAAGAACACTCACGCGGCCATCGAATCCTACCGCCGCGCAGTCGACGTGAATCGCCGGGACTATCGGGCCTGGTATGGCCTAGGTCAGACCTATGAGATGCTCGAGATGCACACCTACTCACTGTGGTACTACAAAAAGGCTGCTGGTCTACGGCCATGGGATGGAAAGATGTGGATGGCTGTAGGGTCATGTCTGCAGAAGATGGGCCGGGAACGAGATGGTATCAAGGCGCTGAAACGAGCCTTGCTCGCCGACGCATATTATGATGTGGGCAGCAGCTTTGGCAGCGGAGATCTCCTTGGAAGCCGCAGCGCCACAGGTCATATGGATCCGGACATTCTCCTCCAGATTGCAGCCATGTATGATCACTTGGGCGAAGAGGAAGAAGCCAGGTCCTACATGGAGCTATGCGTCGCCCAAGAAGACGGTGGCAATGCTGCAGATGTCGACCCAGGCGAGTCGATTGCTATTCACAACGACTCACCAGCAGGTTCTGACAATGGCGCTGACGGCGAGGACAACTCGGGCAACGAAGGAACGGGAGTCACAGCGGCGACAAGCAAGGCGCGCATGTGGCTCGCCAAATATTCCATGCGTACCGGAGACTACTTGACCGCCTCTCGTCTCGCAGGTGAGCTGTGCCAGGACGGTGTCGAGGTGGAAGAGGCAAAGGCTCTGGTGCGAGAAGTACGTTCGCGGATGGAAGCGACGGGGATGCTTGACCCGCTGAGCTAGGAATATCAGCAAAGACGAGTAAACGTCCAGTCGTGAAGCCACAGGTGCTGTACTGTAAGGTACGTACCTCTTTCAACTTATGATGATATGCATTACGCAGCTTATGAATTGTACCAGTCGACATAGCACGAGGATGTTTTACAACTGTGTATAGTCATGTATGAGAACATGCGACTCGGAAACAAAGAAGTGCCTTCTATTGATCTTGGCGTTGGAAAAGATCATGAGGTAACTTACCCAGATCTACTGCTGATCATATCTCGATGGCCGATTATATGACCAATGCAGGGTGTTCCCCGGAGAAGAGGCTGGATCGGTCCGACGATCAAAGTATATCTTGCTTCAACGCCAGACAAAGTCAGTTTAAATGACCTTGGGTGGGCTTGTTAGTGGCTTGTTAGCGACTGATTATGTATATGATGGAGCAATTGTACGTCAAAACCATGAATTGTCTTACTACATAATAACCTAAAGCAATTTATTACGTCCATTTGCAGTGCCTACAACAAGTCAAACTTTATTGCACGCACAGCAGCCTGGCATTATCCCAACATTTATCATGGCTTTTCCCTGGTGATGCCGGAGCCTCGCACAATGTCAATGAATAGTCTTTCCGTTGGCATGGCTCAATATGCAGGCCCTCCACATCTTAGCTTGGGTCAAGAGTACGTAGTTATATCACCAGAGCAGCAATACCTGCTACTGCAAGAGCACCCAGGCCACTATTAGCCTTGCTAGCAGCAGCAACGGGGATCTCAGCTGGAGCGGTGCCAGTGGGAGCCACGGGTGCCGGGGGAGAGGCTTGAGGTGGGGGTACGGCGGGCTGTTCCGGGGCTGGAGGAGCGGGCTGGCTCGGAGCTGAGGGCGGAGCTGGCTGTTCAGGAACAGGAACAGAAGATGGCAGCATAGGAGGAGCAGGAGGAGCAGGAGGAGCAGGCTTCTCGGGAGCTGGAGGTGGTGCTGGAGGGCCTGGGGCAACAGTAGGATAGATGGGCGCTCCAGGAGACCTGGTGTGGGTAACCGTGCAAGGGCAGTCTACGATGAGGGTTAACGGTCTGCACATATGGCACAACCAGTCAGTATCGTGAACTTACTCGTGATGGTCAAATAAGTTGGCACTGTAGCGGTGTAAGTAACGCCCTTGTGGCGGAACTCGGTAGGCTCCTACAACTTGGTTAGTGAAGTTCATGCTCAATTTAAGTGCATCTGTTAACTCACGGGACAGTAGAAGATATAATCCGTCGAGATAGTAGTGACAACAGTCTTGGCAGTCTGATTGCTAACAGCGTGGTTAACCTCAGGGTGAAGGACTGGAGGCCCGTCAGGAGAGGGGCCAGCAGCAACGATTGTGAGTAGCATTGCTGCTGGGAGAGTTTGAGTAGTCTTCATCTTAGCTAAAGAAAAGTTGGAGGTTTAGGGTCGACGATTGAGGCTCTTGAGGTGTTCCTTGAAGCAATGGGAATGATGAAGCTTTTAAGATATCGAAGAGGGGTTGGGCAGCCTTTAATAGTTGATTAACGCTTGATAGACGACTAGGAATTTTATAGAGAGCACTTTTTTCCCACATTAATTGATAGGATATTTCCGTGCATCATGAGTCCTACGGCAGAATCCGCTATCAACTGAGAGGATTAATACCAGCAATATTGGCTTCCTCCGGGTTAGAAAGATTTCACCTCATACTTTACAATCGAAGCACATGTCACAAACTTCAATCCTTCTCATCAAGGTTCCTCTTCGGGCATTGCGAAGTGCCGTGGAAGAAGGCGTCGAGTTATGACGGTGTAAGTCGGGGAGGCCATGTCGCGAGACCATATCCTGATGTCATATAGAGTATAATCCTAGAGTCGATTTTGTATTATCTTTTTACACTGTATGAAAACTTGGCATTGCTTTTGGATTCAAGTCGGTAGATTATATGGCTTGGTATGTGTGAGAGATTAGCCAAAACGAGTTTCTCTTTGGTGACTTGACTATTATACACTCTCTATAATGCATCATTTGATCACGTTGAATTCTCGGTGATGCTATGCCCCTATATAGCATTGGATACATGCAGACTGTCGGTGAAAATAGAAGGGGAAAGCCCTGGTTGAAATTATTGTTGAAAATACCGTTGGTTGCTCTACTAATCGTTACTTAGAGGGTCTTGTCAGGTTATGTGATCTGTGGTTAATTGATTGATTGACTATATCCCTCGTGCCTAAGTCTTTGACTTTAATTATTGACTTAACTTTTGGCATATAAACTCTATTAAATATATAAATTCCTCTCCTATTATATAATTTATTTATTATAATTTAAGACTACCTCTAGGTTTCTAACTAACTATTTAAACTAATTTTTCTAGTTATAAATATATCTTAAAAGATAATATAGACTTTATATTTATTACTAATTTTATTTATTAC